>JAMALN010000164.1:0-78702 GCA_023630115.1 Cutaneotrichosporon sp. PK4640
AACCCCCTAACCCCCTAACCCCTTGACTCAAAAACCCCGAACCCCAGAGGCCCTTGTAAATCGAGCTCGAATCAGGCCTGGTGGCTCAACATCGCCAACCAGCCCGCTGCCGAAGCAGGTGTTTCGGCCCACATCAACCTTGTTTCGGCAATCAATCGTCACTATGCAACAGATGCCGACAAGATTCGCCTTGTCCACATCCTCCGAACAAAGTTCCGCCCCCGCCGATTCCCCTGCCGCCACGCTCCAGATGACAAAACCCACCGATACTGGATCCGGGAGCACAACCGACCCCGATGGTCATGCAACAACGACCGATGCAAGGACAACCTGCCTCTCGGGCAGGCGATTAGATGGATCGCCCAGCTAATCGTCGACGGAAAGGTCACCCGTGAGGCACTTCGCCTCCCTCCTGCCTAAGTAGTGCTCGAACAAACCGAATCGGATAGGAAATGAATCGAAACTCACCACTCATACTGCAATCGTGCTCGAGGTGTTGGCGAACGCAGGCGAATCAGGTGACGAAGCAGCTCCTTCGCCACCGAATGGACTTGGCTTGTGCAGCCATGTTGGGTGCCAACCCCAACTCCTCGGAATGGGCTGAAAACCGGAGGGTAGAGAGCCTTGAGAGATGGCTAAGCAGCCATGTCTTAGCCACCCCCGCCCGCTCAAAACTGGCGACAGTTCTGCAGACAGCCCAATTTCGGACCCCCACATCTGTCGCCAAAATGCGACCCCGTTGGGAACGGATACCACGGCTGGAATCGCAGCGGCCAGTTGCATATGAAACCACTCTTGACTCAAAAACCCCGAACCCCAGAGGCCCTTGTAACCCCTTAAAACCCCCAACCCCGGAAACCCCATATAACCCGCTTGTAGCCAAATGCATGCTACAAGCACCTGGTTGAGAGCCGCGAGTATTCGTCACGCGACGGAAAGGTGGGAGAGGTGACACCGTGCCGCTAGATGACCTGGATATGAAGCCCTCCAACCCCATCGACAGATTGACAAGGATACAGTACTGCGACAAACCATGACCTTAGCTTGTACTCGTCATGCGCAGCCTCCCCTCCACACAGCCATGCCGCTACTCAGCGCCCCCGCACTGCCAATACGGCTCTGTGGGGGCAGATGCGCCCCGAGTCTGTCTAATATCAGCGTAGCGAGATTCATAGTTGCATCCCAACGATGGATCGAGTTTCGTGCCCCTGTTTATTGCGACGCCCTTGGGCCCAAGGAATCACCCCAGCCGAGCCCGCCACTTGTGGCATCCTCGGCGTGCACGACACTGTTACGGAAGCAGAAGCGTAGTAAAGTCGTCACTAAGCCCAGACGCGTTGTTGACCAACGGGAAGCCGATCTGGGCTAGGAACAAGTCGAGATCGTCATTCTGAAGTCAGTTCCCACCGCATGACGCACGCTTACGCTGACGCTTCCACTTGTCCAGCTGTCAAGGGCATGTGCAAGACGGCGGTGCGCCCTCTGAATGTACTCAATGCAGTTGTCGTGTGTTAGGTGGGTGGGCTGGTCATCGAACACGCGACGAAGGTCACCCACCAGGCCACGTGCCCGGATGAGCTCGGCAGCGGAATAGTGTGTGCGAGCCTGTGGTTAGGCGTGATACGCACTGGAATACGCACCTGATATACGAGGCAAACGATACTGGGGAGCTGGCTGAGGCGAACTTCGCAGTAGAAGAGCAGCTCGCCTCGATCCGCAACCGCCTTGATGGCGAGAGCAAATTTCTCCGCCTCGTCGAGAAACGATGATGCCGAAACGAAACCCGACTGGAGTGCGAGGAAGTGCATCGTAACGAGCCGGCACCGCATGGGCAGCTCTGAAAAGGCTCGTATTGAGCCTTTCAGGAGGCCGTTACCCAGCCAGGTGGCAACGTGGGCTCGGTGTTTGTCAATTCGCTCGTGCCATTCCTCCGGCGACTTAAACCACAGGTCACCGTATGGTGACAGATGCAAACGCATCATATCTGCGAGGTAAACCTTGTAGGCGTCCCCGGGCAGATTCAGATGTCGGTGGGTCTTCTCCCAGATCACCATCTCCTCGTACTCGGGCACCGTGAGTTGAGTTGAGGAGGGGAGGCGGAGCTTCAGACTGTATAAGACCTCGAGAACTACCGTCAGAGCATCACACGGAGGGAGCCGCACTGTATGTCGCTGCCAGTCAGCTGCAGACTCACGATGCAGCTCACTGTAAATTGTTCTCTCCACGTCCACATGGAGCCGCTCGTCCTCCACACATGCGTAAGTTCTGTGAGTGTCCCAGCTCACACGGAGCTGCACCAGGAGCCGAATGGCACAGCCAAGCTTTTGGTAAGCTGTTCGGTCGCAGGGCCGCTTCCAAAAGACAAGCACCAACAGGGCCTGGCACAGCATGATGTCGATATCGTCTCTTCGTTGCGCCCGGTTGACGTTGGTCTCGGCGTGGTCCAGAAACATGGCCGCGAGCTCTGGACGGAAGTACCGGGCCGACGCAAACAAGATGGCGGTAAACAATGGGGGTGACGAGTGCACGCGCTCGTAAGTGTGGAGAGCCGGGTCAAAGAGGGACTCCAGGGATGCAACATGGTCCATGAATCTGTTCCCATTAGCACGGCTCACCGGTCACTGCTGAACCTACTGCAAGAAGAGGTATCGAGCCTCCGTATCCGACAGGAGGCCGATCGCCACAGGATCGACGTACGACAGCCAGGGCGCCGCTCCCGTGTCTCCCGTGGTGGACGACCTCCCGATGGAGTCGGGTTCTAAGAGGTGTTCGAGGGTGAGAGGAAGGGGGCGATCTTGAATGGAGGGCTCGTAGGCAAGGAAAGCGCCGGCTGCCGGTTGAGATGGTGGACGAGGCTTGGAGTGCAGCGGTGAATACAATCGAACCGCGGCCGACTGTACGCCCTCATCGAGACACGAGGATGGCGAGGTGCTAACGGCCGGCAGTGCTTTCCCCTGCTCGGGCGCAGCTGTAGTTTCGAGTCCCGAGGGCGAAGTGTGTGGCTCCTCATCGGATTCGGGCAACTGCGAAGACGTCGAGGAGATGGGATCGTCGGCCTCGTGGACCTCTCTCAGCTTCCAACCCTTCCGTGGTCTGCACGTCAGCAGAGCAAGACAACAGCTTACCCTCGCTTCCCCGAACGATAAACACAACTGAGACTGAGCCCTGTGCAGCGCAGGCAGGGGTCCTTTGGGGCCGCTTCAGGACGCGGCAGGCAGCGTGTCTGGTGTAAGACCCCGTTTGTTCACGTCCACACCTTGACTGAGCGACATGCTATGCAGCTGGAGTCAGTATTGTTGCTCGTACGCTGTACACACACGCTTTGCGTTGGTGGGAGAGGGTTGGAGTTGGGGCCATGTTGGTGTGCTGCTGCAAGAACGAGCGATGAGACGAGGACAGGCAGCTGTGTGGTTATGACCAGCTGTCTGGTAGTCAGCTGAGTAGCCGGCAAGAACGCCGTTGACGTCCGTTGCAACCAATCAGGAGCAGCCGGCTCATACAAGTCCGCACCACAATCCGATCGTTTGTTGCCGATCACCGAGCCTTACAGCCGTGCGCCCCTGGATCGTGCACTCCGGGTCGACCGGGCCGACTTGCCTATCCTGGTCTCTCTGTCAAAGATGCTGTCGAAGGCTTGCTGCTGCGAGGACCTCAACTTGTAAAGCATGGGGTTCCACTTGGGCCCCCACCTCCCACTGTCAGCCAACGGAACTCATCTTGACCCCATATGGATCGCACCCTTCAGTGTCCCCACCAGGTCATGAAGCACTGCGGCCTCGAAATTGAGGGATACATGTGGTGGCGAGATCGAGCAACGCCGCACTGCTGCAGGTCCGTCGCACCCGCGGATGGGGGTTTGTAGAGGAACCCCGCCATGTCCCTGGCCCCGTTCTATGGGCCGAGCGCGCCAGCGCAGGTTGGTGGCCGGGCCATGCGGGGCGTCGGCCAGTCGACCCTAGATGATGACAGATTGCTCTGCCGAGTCGATCATCGGTGGGCTTCCAGTCATCGCCGAGCCCGCAGTGCCCCAGAGTATTGGGTCGTGCGCGAGGACCACCCACCCTCAGCGCACTATCAACCCCCTCCACCATCCTTGTCGCAAAACTCCGCGGAGTTTCCTTGTTTGGTTCCTTCAGACCAGGTCATTCGCTACTGCCAAGTCCACGAGTATCCGCAGCTCACCTATTCACCGAAGTTTGGAGCTGCTGCCCTCCGTCTCCAATGTTTGAAGCGACTCAGAAATGCATCACGTACCATTACCGACAACGGCTTGCGCGATGCTGCAACCTCTGGTTGCGCGCACCCCTGCAATGCTTTGAGGGTGATTTTATTGCATGGCCCGCCGACATACTGCACATCCCAAGGTGACCGAGCCGAGTCCTGTGTTACGGAGGAGTCTTGTGCCCGGGCTGGCTCATGTCGGCCTCACACGAGGGGCTCCAGATGTACTGGATGCCGGAGCGCATCACGGCCCTCTCAAGTCCCCGGCTGCTCAAGGTCGGCAAAGTCGATCAGTGTACATGCTGTGCCCCGCTTCGGACGGCCTGTCAAGGGTGGAGTTACCACGACCGCCAAGTTGTAGAACATACGGCGTCATGGCGCACCCTCTTCTCACCCACACTTGCTTGAGGGCCCGCCGACCAGCTTCTCTCCACCAACCGCGATAGCAAGCTGGCCCGGTCAGCAGTCTGTCACAACTGTCGTAGCGACTTGCTTTGGGAGGGAGCTGAGGCTGAGGTGTTGCTGGAAGGAAGGAGGTTCATGTATACCCGAACGCAGCACGTGCATGAGTGCAGCGGTGGGCTTAGGTCACAGCGCGGGTGACATGGAACGAATACGCGGGATGTCGTGGAGTGGGGCCAGCAAACCTGTTCAGGGAGAGTTGGCAGCGACCCTCTCAAGCCTGTCGGCTTTCAATGATGCTGGGAGAGGTCGTCAACCTGGTATCTGGATTGTCTGGATGATACTTGACAGCCCTGCTGCCGACCAGGTCGAAGGGCAACAGGCAGTCGAGGGAATCTTGGCGCGAACGACCTCCCTCAATGTCCGCTCCGCACATCACTCGTCGTACTTGGCAACGGTGGGCAGGACGATCTCCAATCATCCCCGAGCTGGCAGCTCTGCGCGTTCGTTTGCACTTGGTGCAGGGTCGCCCTTACGGCGCGCGCTCTTGGGCCGCTCTGGGCGTTGCAGGACCTTTCCGCGCGGTTCGGGCTTCGGACCTCGTTCATGAGCAGACACGGCATGCCTCGGAAACAGAGCTGGAGCACGTAGCGCTGCTTCAAGCTCGATGCCTGGGGCATGTGAGTGTCGGTTTTGAAGATGCCGTCGGCTTCAGCAGCCAATCTCATACCTCGTTGGAGCACCGGGTGAGCTGCTCGGTTTACCACCACATGGGCGGAGGGAAGTCCAGGCTCGGGTCGGTGGCGCAGCCTCGCAGCAGGACTACGCAGCTCAGACCCGTCTGCGAAGATCCGCAGGCACAGGGCCATCCATCACCTGATGAAGTGAAGCCGATATGAAGTGAAGCCGATGGTGGAGACAGTGGGCTTGGGCGACAGGCCAAGGGTGAGGGACCGAGCTGGAACCGAACCCTTGAGAATGATATCAGCAATGATGACGTGAAACCGATCGGCACTTGCCGCCACCGCCAAGCGCACATGACACTCATCAAATGTGAGCTAAACAACCCCTGTGCCGGGAATAACCACCAACCGTCTGCTGCATCCGCGGAAGTACGCACCTTGAGACAGGCATGGGCGGGGTATGTGGAGGCAATGGGAGCTCGAGTGGCCCACCAAAAGGGGATGCCCGCCCAATACGCACTCTGCGCCATCATTGCTCCCCACAACGCCAGAGTGGGGGGCCACGGGGGAATGAGGGGCTCGGTGGGCACACGACAAGGGGCTCAAGTTGCGATCAAGATCTACAAGCGAGGGAAATCAGCGACGATCTCGGAGTTGACAAACCGAGACACCGGTGCTGGAGGACACAAAACTCGACGCGCTCAGTAACATGCTCGACATCAACACAACCGCAACACCCCACCATGGCTCACACCTCCCACGACGACAAGTCTCTCGACGAGAAGGTTGGCGACACCGCCCACCACCTCGACAATGTCCACAGCCTCGACACGGAGAGCGCCAATGCTCCGGCTGCGCTGGCCCTCGATCCCAAGGATGACAAGCGCATCCGTCGCAGAATCGACTGTGTCATCATGCCCGTCATCTGCCTCGTCTACGCCATGAACTTCGTGAGTGGATGGTGAATGGTGACGGCCAATTTGGCTCCGACCCGCGACGCGTCGAACAGCAGTTGACCCTCAGCTTGATAAGACGGCTCTTACATACGCGTCGGTCATGGGACTCTTCGCCGACACCAAGATCACGGGTGACCAGTTCAGCTGGGTCGCGTCGATCTACTGTGAGTTAGAGGGGATCATACACCGACTTTGATGACTCACGCCTAGACTTTGGCTACCTCGTGGGAACATTCCCCATGGTGTACGGCCTGCAGCGCCTTCCGCTCGCCAAGTTCACCGCGTTCAACATCATCGTCTGGGGCATCTCGGTGGCCTGCACAGCCGCGGTTAACAACTATGCCGGCCTTCTCGGGCTCCGCTTGTGTGTTTTCGACAGGGTCGATCGCTGATAATAGCATCCTCGGCATCTTCGAGTCGGGCATGGTGCCCGCGATCCTGCTCCTTGTAGCTGAGTGGTACAAGCCTCGCGAGCAGGGTACCCGCACTGGCGTCTGGGGCTCTATGACCTCGTGGGGCTGCATTATGGGGGGCGGTGTCGCCTACGCGCTCGCGATCCGCCAGGAGAAGGGCACCCTCGCCCTTGCCGGCTGGCGGATTGTGTACATCTGGCTTGGTGCGATGACAATCGCTGTCGGGTTGCTCTTCCTCTTCCTTATCCCGGACTCGATCGAGAAGGCGTGGTTCCTTGACGACGGCCAGAAGAAGATCGCCCACCGTCGCACCCTTGAGAACAAGCAGCACATCGGCGAGAAGGAGTGGAAGTGGTACCAGGTCCGGGAGGTCGCCACGGACCCTCAGGTAGGCACCGGCTGCGACCCGTGCTGACAATCAAGGTGTACATCCTCGGCCTCATTACCCTCTGCTCGAACGTTCCTACTGGCGGACTGGTCAAGTAGGTTGATGCGCCACTAAGTTCTCCACTGACCGGCCAGCTTCTTCGCTCTCATCGTCAAGGGCATTGGTTACAACTCCGCTGAGACCCTTCTGCTTACCATGGCCAATGCGTCGCTCGGTGTTGCCACCATGTTCTGGATGTGGGCTGGCGACAAGACCAAGTGTCGCACCTTGGTGAGCGGCACTGGTGTTGCCCTCTCCATCATTGGCGGTGTCCTCCTCTGGGCCCTGCCTCTCGAGAAGAAGGAGGGTCGTCTGACAGGCTTCTACCTGTAAGTGCACCCACGTAACCAGACTGACAGCAGGTGCATTTGGAACAGTATTGCCACCTACATCGTGACGTCGATGGTCACGACCAACATTGCTGGGCGCACCAAGAAGTCGATTTGCTCCGGCGGCTACGTCATGCTCCTCTGCGTCGGCCAGCTCATCGGTCCGCAGACCTTCCGTGCCAAGCACGCGCCCAAGTATGCCCCTGCCCTTCTCACCATGGTCATCCTCACTGCCATCAACGTCGGTCTCCTCGTCCTCCTCTACTGCTACTACCGCGCCCAGAACGCCAAGAAGGACCGCCTGTACGGCAAGGCCCACAAGATTGAGAAGGATGTCTGGGTCGACCTTACCGACCGGTGAGCATTCGGAATGTCCGGGCAGCACACTGACTGGCAGGGAGAACCCGGAATTCCGCTACGTCTACTAGCTTGGAACGGACAATGGGGAGCGGAAAGTTCGGGAGCGGGACTGCGGGATGTTGAAAGCTGTAGGATGAGCTGGGTTTGGGATGTGCGGTGCTTCCAGTTGTGCGATGTAATGTGTTGGTGGACTTGACCACTACACTCGGTCGGCTCTGCAATGGGTAGGCAACCAAGTCGATAACACTTACCCGCGCCCTGTCTCTTATGGCACCGTGTTAGCTCCGCGGCCTACGGAGGGGGGACGGACGATGGGAACCGTGTCTCCAGGCTCTCTCAAGTGGCGGGAACTCTGACGGGCAGCAGGTTATGCCTGTTGTTAATTGCAGGGTCAGATGTTTCACAAGCTTCAATTTCACCGCCAAGCAATCAAAGTAGCATATCTAGTCCTCGGCACATCAACACATGATGGGCACGCAACAGATGAGCACTCCGCAAGGCCGCCCGATGCTGAAGCCCCATCCAAGGACGTTGAACGACGTCGGGTTGCCAAGCGTGAAGCCAAAGCAGCAACAGTTGACGGCACAACAGGGGTTGGCCTGCTCCGGCTCGGCCACCACGACGGTTGCGCCGGCGGCTGGCACAGACATGGGCGCCGATGGCTGGTATCTGGGGTCAGCGTGATCGGACAGGTAGCGAACGCTCTGGTGATGGCCGCGGGTGGATACCTGCGGTCAGCTCATTCCTCGTCGCCACCCACGCAACAGTGCGCGTGGTGCCATCGCCCCGCGTCGTCGTCTCGACCGCGCTCCCGTCCTTCTGGGTCACGACCTCGACGGCACTCTGCAGCTGTCCGTTGACGGTCACTTGCTTCTTCTCGGTCGTCACACGGCGGAGGTTGGTGGAGCGGGTCGTCGTCGTCGTGACGGAGTGGCCGTTGCTGGTGACGATCTCCGTGTTCGCAGACTTGCCGACCATGCCTGTGGATGTAGTCAATGAAAGGACGATGTGAGTTGTGCAAGTCGAGTGGCAACCTTGACATGTTTTGTAGGCGGTGCCGGCCCGTGCGACGGCCGTGCAGGCTTGCCCGGTGGGAAGCCAGGTTGAGGTTAGGCTGACTCGGCCATTTGCGGCCATGGGAAAGTAAGACGCGTTGTCCTCGCGTCCTCAGGTGACGCGCCCAAGGGTCAGCTCAGCTTGGTCCGAGAACGCGAAGCCCCCCAAGAGCGGAATTGTCACTGATACGCAATTTACATCCGCATACTGTATTGGCGATCTTCCGCACTCCACTCCTCATGACACTCCCTGCGCTGCAACCCCAATCACTCTATGCACCCCTCAAGACACCGGAGACGTCACCAAGACTGTCGTCAAGTCCGGGCAACTCCTCATATGCCGCTGCCACAGCGGAACGGTAGCCATCGGCACGCTCGCTCGCCAGCGCCGCGGCCTGGTCGTCGTAGGTCTTAAGAGCCGCCTGCGCCTGGGCAAACTCCGCCTCGATCGCGGCGATGGCGTCGTCATCCTCCTTGAGCTCGCGCTGAGCGATCTTGAGCTCGGCCAACGCGCTACGCACGGCCTCCCGACGAAGCAGCACGGCCGATGCCTTGGCCCGACGTGAGTTCTTGGCCTCGGCGAGCCGAGTGAACGTGCTGGTCACCTGAGACTGCAATGCCTGTCCGTCGGCAGAGGATGAAGACTCCTCTCCAACAGTGGGAGCGAGGGGGTCGCGAGAGAGCGAGGACGGCCGAAGGTTGAACGGACTCTGCAGACGTGGAGTCTTCGAAGCGGGATCAGAGGAAGCTCTGCGCGACTCGCGCTTGCGCTTCTCCGAGGACGACCTGCTCTTAGCATTGTCGCATGTGGGCTCACCAGGTGTTCACTGGGGCAGAACCTCCCCAGGAGGCGAGGGATATGGTGGACTTGAGGGAGCATCTCTTCCCTGCTGCATTGCAGGGACCGCAGCCGATGACATGTACGTGGAACTTGGACAAGTCCGGCTCGGAGGACTGTTCGTGCCCGATCTTGACGGTGACATCCTCACATGCTAACCTGCCTGCCACGCATTCACTGCAGGGGTTGGTGGGTCTGGGGTAAGTTGGGCGGAGAAGCTGTGGCTCACAGTGCCCTGTAAGGAGTGACAAGGTCGAAGCCGAGCGGCATGAGGTGGCGGCGGATACCCTTGTACGTCTGAGGTCGCAGGGTCACGCTTCCCAGGTCGTTGCCGCCAGCACCGCTAGGAGAAGGTGGAGATGGGGCCCGGCTGGCGGGAGTGGGCGGTGGCGGAGGGTCGATGGGGGACATGGCTAGAGGGAGGAGGAGTACGGAGAGACAGGACGATGAGCGACACAGCAAGACAGGTCGCAGGTGAAGAGGGCGTGGATGGGATGTCGATGGTGAGGAAGGGTGAGTGAATGATGAGGTGGAGGTGGTGTTGTGGGTGTTTGCCACCGCACAGGCCACTCGTTTCCCTCACCTCTCCTCACGCCCTTCACCCACACACGCACAGTCAATGCGCCCCCGTTCTTCCTCGCTGCTGCCATGTCACCATCAGTACCCCTTCAACCC
This sequence comes from Cutaneotrichosporon sp. PK4640, assembly GCA_023630115.1. NCBI lineage: Eukaryota > Fungi > Basidiomycota > Tremellomycetes > Trichosporonales > Trichosporonaceae > Cutaneotrichosporon > Cutaneotrichosporon sp. PK4640. The sequence goes on from JAMALN010000164.1 coordinate 10,360, forward strand.
CCTCACTTGCACTCATTCCCAGCGGAACCCGGTAACATACTTTTCTCAATGTGGCAGGTCCACAGGAACTGGAAGTGGTCATGAGTCGTCGAGGAAGAGGGAACCGGGGGCCAGCCGCGCCAGACGGGTTGAGGGGGCCGTGAGGGTGGTGGCGTCTGCATTGGTACCCTCGCACCGGCAGCGAGCTGCGAGCTGCGAGCAAGTCAGAGGCCCCTGCTCCTCCTTCAGCTTCGTGCCTGGGGTCCCCAGTGGAGAGAACGGGGACCCAGAGCATCCCAGTCCTGGCGACTCTTCTCTCCCTCTCCTCCCATTCCTCTGCGCAACAACCCACCTGTCACCCGCCGCCTACAACTCTGCCAACCTGTGGGTCTGCACCACAACTCTAGTTGACCGTCCCCAGCCGGCACTTCAAGTCGCCACCCCGTGCTTTCGCAGTCCGTCTTGTCCCTCCAGCCACGTTCTCTCGGCCCACCTGGCCATTCCGTTGGTCACCTCAACATAACCGGGCTACACGTAGCTCAACATGGCTACCAAGGTTACCGTCTTTCACCCTGGGGTCCAGCAGTCGCCGTTTGCCGACATGATTCGGGTCGATCTTCATGATGCTCGCCGACTGCCTGGCCATTCTTCCCAACCAGGTTCCCTCTGGAACAACCGTCGTTGACTTCCGCCAAAGCCTTCACCCTCTGCAGAACGAGCACTACATCCGTGCGTTGCGCGTCTTCGCCACGGGCGTCGCAGAGACCGGACCTGGCGCGGTCTGCGAGACATCGATCACGTACCGGTACACCGCGGTCGTTAGCAGCTGACTCGGCCACATACTCACCCTCCACCTCACCGTGGAGCTCCATCCTGGGCCGATCCTGACGCCGCCTTGACCCTGCAGCATTGCCAGCAGCCTGGCCGCGCACAGAATCATCCGCGGCCGCGTCAACCAGGCCAGGGAGACGCTTAGTCGCCCTCACTCCACGCTCGTCCTGGAGGATATGGCCGACCCCGACGTTGTCCTCCCCGCTTTGTGCTACGAGTTTGGCGACGTCCGCCACGTCAATGACACCGATGGCCGCATCCGTGGCCGCATTGCTCGCAGCACCCTTGACCCTCGCATCAACGGCATCTACAAAGTACACACCTCGACCATAGAGCCATCCAAACACTTCATGGTGCCTCGTCTTGACAGTAAGACACTCCTCTGAGCCCCACCCGTGCTGACACCAGCCCAACAGCAGTTCCACCCATCAAGAACGCAAATATCGATGCTCAGTGTAGATACATATATGACCAGGAATGCAGCTAGTGTACAGTCAATGCTGTGTCCAAGGCAGTAACCAAAAAGCAGGCTCTTGGGAGAAGCGAGTGGCCAGAGCCAGTGTCGCCCATGTCGCGCAAGCGGGGATCGTCCGACCCCTGGGGCGTGGTACGCTGAACGGCAAGCCTTCTTGCGCGAAATGCCGGGCATACCCACCATCGGCACTTCCGCAGGCGGGCTGGCAGCTAGAAGAGCAGCCAACGCGATATGAGCGAGTACAACGGCGCCGGTGGCCCTTGCACCACGTCCGACCTCCACTTGTGTTCGGCGATTGCCGGTGGTACACTGCGGGCATCTAATCTCCGGCCCTGAGCGGCGACCTGTCCGGCGACTGCCCCATGCTCCGTTCCGCCTCCCCACACCTCCAGCCTACGTGGTTCGCCTCAAATGTCTTCTGCCGCAACCAGCAGGTCGATCACGCTGGGGAGCGGGAGAATCTTGGCAGTGGAATAGATTGTGGGCTGGAGAACCAGCGGCGGAGTGCGGATCATACCCGCTCCGTGCGATTGGCGCGTCAAGCGATCTACAAGGGCAGATCTACAAGGGCAGACGACAGGCACGCGTGGTAGATCCCTTTTTTTCATCCCCAGCGGATTGTTCGTCACAGCTCGCCACTTCCGCACATCCGCGGCTCTCGCCTGATGCAGTGGCTTCCCAAACACAGAGAGGGCAGTCACCATGGGACCTGAGATCTCGTGAGGTCATGCGATGGCATGTTGATTAGAGTCCGGGTGCCGGATGTTTGGCCCCAGGCCTACAAGACTCCTGTAGATCAGCTCGGCTCCACCGTTTTGGGGTCGCTGCAAGGGTGGGCAACCCCCTCTCAGGATGAGTGGGGTCACGGCTGCTGGCTCCCACGGCCCGTGGGGCCTGCGCGAGTCCAGGACGCAAAGTGCGCAGGAATTGCTCGCGTCCTTGGCTGTTCAGAAAAGCTCGCCGAGGATGTGCCTGAATGCCAACCCAAACCACCTCGTGCCCATGGTCATTGTCCACCCTGTCGGGGCATTCGCCGCTCTCTGCCCGCACGCACCACTACCTCTTCGCTCCACACGCAAGTGACAACCGTCGCCGTCCAGAACTGATCTACTATAAGGCACGCGCTGCACTATCAGACAAGGATTGAAAGGTGCAAGCACTCACTCCACGAAACGTTTCCAGGATCCAGGAACTGCGCACTCGCCCTCTTGGGTAATTCTGTGCCTCTTCTGCTGTCGCGAGTGACTTTGTGGTGCCTTTGATTGGCTGCCCTAAGCATCTTTGGTGGCTCGGGGAGACGAAATGGTCAATACCTCCGCCTAAAATTCATTCACTAGTCTCTTCCCGTCCAGACAGCCCATGTGCTTCTCAGGCCACACCTCAAGCCACAACCTCTGCTCCTTGGCGGGGCCAGGGGCGCTGAAACGGGCAGCGCCAAGGCTGCGCGTGCACGCACGCCTGCTCTATCCCGCGCAGGCGGCCCCCGTACCTCCGGCGCCTGCCGAGCGTTTGCAGGCCTGATGCCCCATCACTGCATCACTGCTTGCCCCGCCTGCAATCCCCGGCCAAGCCTCCGACGTCAATATCTAGGCGAGCGTAGCGCTGTTTGCTCCCCATCTTTCCCCCACCCTCCCACTTCTCCACCCATCATGCTGAGTGTGTTCCGCAAAAAGAAGCAGGCCGGCGACGCCGTCGCCACGCCGCCCCAGGAGCTCACCGAGGAGGAGCTCCAGCGCCGCCAGCGCCGCCGTAAGCTCGGCAACACTGCTACGTGAGTTCGCGGTACACCCCGCTGCTGAGCTGACGCCAGGATCTTTGCAGCTGTAAGTCGATGAGCGCGGCTGGCACAATAGCGTGCAGTCGGTCCTCTCCCAGAGCATCGCTGACCCCAGGGATCTGCCATGTTCTCGGACGGCTACGCCAACGCCGTCGTCTCGCCTGTCAAGACCATCCTGACCCGCCTCTATCCCGACTGGCTCGAGTCCGACAAGTCGGAGAACGGAACCATCTTTGGCGCCGTCGGTTTCGCTGGTAGTGAGTGTCCAGTCCTGGGCTCCGTGGCGCACAAGCCTCCAGGCCTGGGGAGCACGTGCCGCCGGCTCCTGTCCGCAGCTGGGCAGCTGATCGGTCACGCGACCCGGCAGATCTCAACTCCAAAGGTGGCGTTGTACTGACTGGCAGTGGTCGTCGGCATGCTTGCCTTTGGTCTCATCTCGGACAAGCTGGGTCGCAAGCCCGGCATGTTCATCACTACCGTGAGTAGCAGCTCAAGACAGGCATTCCGACCCAGTGCTGACCCTCCAGGCAATCATCTTCGTCTTCATGATCCTCATGGCGTGTGCGGCTGGCCCCAACCCCCAGGTTCTCATGAACTGCCTGATCGCGTTCCGCTTCTTTGTCGGCATTGGCATTGGTGGCGAGTACCCCTGCGGCTCCACTGCGGCGGCCGAGGCCACCGAGAACGAGGGCGTTCACAAGAAGAAGCAGCGTGAGTGGGACCCTGGTGCCGACAACTGACAACCAGAGCGCCTGTTCGTGTGGGCCACGCACTTTATCATCGACGTCGGCTTCCCCGTTGCGTGGTTCGTCCCGCTTGTTCTCCTGTGGATCTTTGGCATGGACCACCTCCGCGCCGTCTGGCGTGGTGCCCTCCTCCTTGGTGCCATCCCCCCCCTTCTCCTCACCTTCTTCCGTCTCTTCATGGACGAGCCCGAGGCGTACCAGAAGAACGCCATGAAGCACGTCAAGATCCCGTACGGCCTCATCCTGAAGCGCTACTGGCCCAAGCTCCTGGCCGTGTCCTTCTGCTGGTTCCTCTACGACTGGATCACGTACCCCTTCGGCATGTACGCCGGTGACATCACGTCGGCAGCCACCGGCCCCAACCCCACCCTCTACCAGACTCTTGGGTGGGGCTGTCTCGTCAACTTCTTTTACGTCCCCGGCGCATTCGTCGGCGCCTGGATGTCCGACTGGCTCGGTCCCAAGTACTGCATGGTCTTTGGCAGCGTCATGCAGGCAGCCTTTGGGTTCGGCCTCTCAGGCGGCTACGAGTACTTCAAGCAGCGCGTCGTGGGCTTTGCCATCGTGTACGGCATCTGTGAGTAGACTTGGCTACAGCCACAGAGGATCGCGTGCTGACTTGCAGTCCTCTCCTGGGGTGAGATCGGCCCCGGCAACAACCTCGGCCTGTTCGCCGCCAAGGCTGCCGGCCCGACTGCTGCCCGCGCTCAGCTGTACTCGATTGCTGCGGCGAGCGGCAAGGTCGGCGCGTTTGTCGGCACGTACATCTTCCCGCACATTGTTGCGCGCTTCGCCAAGATCTCTCCCCTGCTGGAGCAGACTGGCATTTTCTACGTCGGCTCGGGCGTCGCCCTCCTGTCGGCGCTCGTCACCTTCTTCTTCCTGCCCAACATTAAGCCCGACAACATGGTCGACGAGGACCGTCTCTTCCGCGAGTATCTCGTCGAGAACGGCGTCGACATCTCGGGCATGGGCATGTCTGCCGACAAGGACGCCGAAAAGGCCGAGGGCGGAGACAAGGCCAAGGCCGAGACCGATAAGGTCAACGTCGTTGAGCGCGAGTAAGGCCAAAGCGCGGATGCCGCCGTGCACCACAATCCACACTCTCTGATGGAAAAAGCACCGAACGAGCGTTTGCGTGCTGTCCCAGTACGAGTTTCATCACTTGTAGCCATAGCATGTATAATCTGGGACCTGCGACATACAAAAAGTCTGCCTTGAAACACACGACTGTCACTATCCGCGTCGCTTTGGAGGTAGCTCCCATTTTGCCCCTCCCGTCAGCGATGCCGCGCCAGAGCTGCGCTCATGGAAGATTGCCATACCCCTGCCAACCGGACACGGTCGCTGTGAAGCACTAGTCTGCATGATACAAGTCACAATGCATGCTGGATACTATGCACAACAGTTCTGGTCCATGATACGTACTGTATACACTAGCGGCGCCAACCGCCGCTATGCCACTCTGCTCTCTCATACCCCATTCCTGAATACTCTGGGGAGCCGCGGCGATGTCCGTCACGACTATCGCGACGGGGCTCCCAGCGGTGGGGGTCCGGGCCGCCACGCCGCTCGCTACGCCAGTCCCGCTGGCCGCGACGTTCGTCCGGCCAGTAGGCGGGCTCGCGGTCGCGCCATCCTTGCTCGTCACGCCCCCTGCGCTCATCGCGGACATCCCGCGAAGCCATGCGCATAGGTTGTGCCACGTGCGAGGCTTCCGGACGATCAGGCCAGCCGTCCCGGTTGTGGCCCGGCCTGGCACCCTTGGGGCGGTTCCGATGCCTGGGGTCCCTGTCCCTCCCGTGCTCCGTTGACGTCGTGGAGTCGAGTTCTGGCCGTATCGACGGTGGTGGTCCGACCGTCTCGCCATGGCCAGGTGTGGCTCTTACAGAGCTCTGCACACTTCTGTTGGGCGGCTGCCACGAGTCGTCCTTGCGAACGTTCGGAATCGCCGCGGCGACCGGACGAGACTCGCTCGGAATCGGCCGGGCGATCGCGACGGCAACTGGCCGAGGTTGCTGCGGGTCCCGGCGTCCTGTACCAGAAGTTGGAGTTGGTGGAAGTTGGTCAAGCCCCTGCGTTGTCTGCGAGTGCTGACGCGCTGCCATGCGAGGAGCCCCGCCAACGGTAGAGAGGGTTTGGCGGGGAGGCATTTGGGAACCGCCAGTGGAAGGGCGCGGTGTGTGGGAAGCGGAGAAGGACGGAGTTGCCGGTGTAGCAGGAGTTGGAGGGGCAAACGCAACGGGTCGTTGGGCTGCGACACTGGCCTCGTGAACGTTTCGAGCTCGCATGCGCTCGGGCTCTGCCCTGAATACGCCCGCGGCGCCAGTGTCCGACTTGAGGTCTCCGCCAATGCTCCGTTTGGTGCGAAGCTCGGCCATGAGCCGGTCGTTCTGGGTCTTGAGGTCGTCGTTCTCGGTCTGGAGACGAGCCAGCTTCTCGTTCGAGGCAACAGCATCCTCGCGGAAACGGCTGTTGTCGACCTCGAGAGCGTGAATGTGGTCTTGCTTCTGCTCGAACTTGGCGTAAAGTTGGGCCTTGACGTCGTCATCGCGCTGCTGCTGGGTCTGTTGCCGCTCTTGCTCTCGCTGCTCCTGCTCTTGCAGTTCCTTTAATCGAACTTTGAGAGCGGAGATCTGTTGGTCCTTCTTGTGTACAAGGATGCCGGCTTCATTGAGCTTGTCTCGGTTCTCGCTGGCTGTAGTCTTGCGAAGAGCTTGCAGCTCCTTGTTGTCGGCTTCCAGCCGCTCGATCTTGTGCTTGAGCGCATTGACCTGGGTCTGTCCGGACGATCGGTCCCGTCCACGCTCCTCGGCGAGTCGTTTCTGGGCCTCCCGCAGTGCCTCGCGGTCGTGCGCCCGCTCTCCTTCCAGAGCCTTGACGCGCTCGTTGCTGCGTCGGAGCTTGCTGGCAAGGGACGTGTTCGCCTCTTCGAGGGCAAGACGTTGGGCTTCGAACTTGGCCGCTCCGGCGTCCAACGCAGTCCGCACCTCGGCCAACTCTGCGGCCGTATCCGTGAGACGACGCTCCAGCTTGGCCTTGGCCTTTGAGGCGGCCCTGGCGTCGGCTCGGACTTGGCCGTGCACATGTGCGTCGACTCTGTCCTCCTGGCTGCGGCGAAGAGCTTCGTTCTCCGCGAGGACGCGATCGTGGGCCGCGGGATCGATGGCGTTCTCCAGCTCTTTCCGCATCGAGTCCAGCTCTAGCACAAGCTTGGTGTAATGGGCCGAGTCGACTTCATCCTCCGCAGGCTCCCCGTCAGGCTCAAACCGGCGCGGCAAGGAGCGATATCCACTTGAGCCGCCCTCCGCAGCCTCCCCATGGACGCCCTCCCGGATCGCCACGGACGCACTGGCCAGGATGCCGAGGTTGATGCGAGACAGATCCTCCCGCGCCAGGCGTTCATGCTTGGCGAGGCACGGACCTGGAGTGCCGCTACCCCTTTGAAGCGTAGAGTCCCACTTGCCTGGGCGGCCAGCCTCAGGGGGGCTGGGTTGAGAAGCGCCGCGTTCCGAGGACGTGGGAGCCTGTTGATTGTCGAGCGGGACAAGCGGTCCCACTTCAAGTTCCAGAGCTGGAAAGGCGACATCCCGAAAAGGTGGGCTGCTCGGCGGTGTCGGGGAGACGGGGGCGACATTGTTGCCCAAAGGCGTATCTGTCCCAGGGGTGGGGAGCTGGCCGTCCGAGGGGAGAGGCTGAAGCTGGGAGGCAGCCTTGAGCTTGGCGAGGCGTGCCGTTAGCCGGCTGTTCTCCCTGGCCAGGCGTTCCCGTTCCTCGTCCGCAATGTGGAACCGCTTCTCCGCCCTAGCGCTGATCGCGAGAGCGACGTCGCGCTCTAGCCTGCTGTCCCAGCCGTGGCCGGGCGGGGATCGAGGCTGTGCTCGTGATGGGCCGGTGTTGGTGGAAGGGTCACGGTCAAAGTGAATCGACTGGGCCCCGACGGTGATGCGAGGTGGCGCTTGGTGATCGATGAGAGGCTGAGACAAGGGCGGCTGGGCAGCCCTCCCGTTCCCAGTCTTGAGTGAGGCGGTAGAGGTAGCGGCGGGTAGAGGATGCTTCCTGGGTCGTCCAGGTTTCCTCTTCACAGGATCTGTGGATGAAGGTGGAGCGACGGTCTCGCCCGGAGCGCCTGTGCCCGCCGCAAGTTGCGTCTTGGGACGAGCTGGCTTGCGCTTTTTCAGAGGAGCGACCACAGCGGGTGCAGGGAGGCTCGGTCCGGCTGTGCCGATGACATTCGCGATGGGGAGCGGGACGGCGTCTCTAGCGACTTGTTGCTGGACCTGGCCCGGTCTCAATGCCGTCGGCTTCACGCGAGAGAACCCACGCAGCTCGCTGTCGGTCGATAAGTCCACCATTGCCGAGTCAACGACATCGCTAACTGGCGACTGGGTGATCGCGATGGATCCGTTCGGTTCCCTGGAAGTTGCCTTGGGTGAAGCAGGGATTGAGGAGGAGGCTGGGGTAGGGGAAACGGAGGCAACGAGCCCAAGTCCGATGAGGCGCTGGGGTCTAGATGGCGGGGTAGCTGTCGGCGCCCCAGCTGCAATGGCGGGCTCTGCGACGCTGGCAGGTCGCGCGCTTCCTAGTGTCGCTTCATCGACGTCCGTCATGGGTCCTTCCTCGGCAGACATGAACCGCTCATCGTCCGCCGACTCTGTGAGGTAAACCAGGGACGCCGGTCGTTCTTGCCGTTCGTGCGACGCGTCCTCGTTCTCGGCGCCAAACAGGGAGATGGCGATGCTTCGCGACGATGGTGGTGTATGCAGCCCGGTTCTTGCAGGCGCTGGCAAGTCGAGGGTGGGAGGAGCGCCCACGTCCGTGCCCAGTGTAGAGGACCTTGCCGGGGGCTGTGCGGTGGACTGCCTTGCGGGGGTCGCTCCAACCGTGTGCAAGCCTAAGTCTGGAACACTGCGCCCACCCAAAGTCTGCGGACAGGGAGACGACGCAACAGCATCCGGAAAGGACGAGAGTCGCGACCCTAACGCGAAGCGGGGGCTACTCGGACCAGGTTCAAGCGAGAGGCGGGGAGAAGAGGGCGGACTGTCGGTCTCTGTAACGCGAACACGAGGTGCGATCTTGCGGGGCACCTCCTCGTCGGCCCAGGCCGACGACTCGCGAGGGCGTTTTGAGGGAGGTGATGAGCTCCCGCTCGCATCGTGATGGCGCTTGGTGCCGCCTGCGATGCCTGGCAACCTCAGCATGATGGGGCCCTGCGTAGAAGTTGGAATGGGGGAAGTGGGGGTCGACAATGAGGTGCGCGGCGCGACAGACTTGCGGACTTTTATTGGACACCCACTGCTGTTAGCTTCTTCTCATAAATGGGCCCTCCCCTTGTCCACTCACCACTGGTAATTCAGCTCGGAACTCTTGCCCCACAGCTGCTGTCCCTCTCCAACGACCTTCAACGCTGCCAGTGGTTGATGCGTCGTACGTGGCGGCCCAATCTCTGTGATGCGCCGCGTCGAGAACATCTCGTATCCGACATTTCGGCATGTCTTGCACCCGTTGGGGACCATCCGCATCGGGCCATACCAAACTTGGACGCGGTCCGAATCCTTGTCCCCTTTCCAGTCGAGAAAGATAGAGCTCTGCTGCATCCCGATGGAGACAAGGTCACGCGAGTGATCGAGGTCGATGAGGAAGGCGTTCGCCCCGGTCACGACCGCCTTCGAGAGTTTCGTGCGTGTCACGAGGACGAGACGGTCGAGACGGGGCTCGAACTCGATGCGGATTGATGGACTGAAGACGGTCGTTCTCCATGCGAGAATGAGGCTAGCGTCAGCGCATCCCGGATAACGACGTACTTGTTGAGGCGAGGGTCGTCAACGGTGTGTCCCACTGCCTGGAACAACATGCCACACCTGGAAAGGATCAGTTATGAGCCAGGTGCCAGCGGCTGAAGCTTACATTCGCAGTAGCTCGTGATGGAACACGTCCGCATCGGAGCGCACAACCTCGAGCGGTGATTCAAAGTCGCACTCAAAGAGCTCGGCATCGGGAATGATTAGAGGGTACTTGAATGGTGGGGGTTTCGGGGAGAAGAGCTCGTAGACCTTTGCGAGAATGAAGTCGTCTGCGCAGCCGATAGCACGCACCTCGGCCGGTGTGACGACGCCGCTACTGCGGGTAGCGCGGCGTCCCGACACGACCGAGGACATGGCGGTGGAGGAGAGGGGACAAGGGACGGAGGGTGGATGAATGGCGAGCGCAAGAGGAAGTGATGTAGATGATTGACTGCTCGACAGGACGCGTTCAACACAACCGGCCCCCCCATGGTGCCTGGGTAGAGTTTGCTTCCGTCAAAACATCACGTGCAAGAAGAGATCAACAACAACAATCCCTGTCCAACCAGCTCCTCACACCTCTCCCAATGCATGCATGCATGAATCTACAGTACGCCCTCAGCCCGGCTGCTACGTGCTGCAGCCGGATTGCAGAGAGTCTTACAGAACTTTCGGCTGCTGCAGGCGATTCACGCCGAGGACACAATCTAGAGAGGTGGAGGCTTGGTTTCGGCTGCAATGCAAGGGGTAGTGGCGCATAGACCACTCACCAACCTCCCAAGCTCCCTCACGGCAACCAGCTTGCAGACTGGCCTCTGGCGGAAGACGCGACCTCAATCGCGCTACAAAGCATGAATTCATAAGGACAAGAACACTTGCTCACTTCTCAAGTACTAAATGGCCACAACAAAGAGCACGCACCGGTGCATCTCATTCGTTCAGCTGGAAGTTCAGCAACCTCCTTGCTTCAGTGGCACTCACTTGAGTATTCCAGAGTTTGCCGTTGGGGTGTCTCTCACTCCCTGACACGACCCGATCCGCCAGTGCCAGACGGTTGCGCGTTTGGTAGAGCTGAACCGCCCACGTTGTTGCTAAACGAAGGGGATGCAGGCTTTGGCTTCGCTCTCCTCATACTGGTGGTGATACGAAGCGATGCCCGGTAGGCCAGTGCAGCTGTAGCCTCACCCACTCGACCCGCCTTGATAACCGAGAGTGCCGGCCGCAAGCTGTTGTGGAGGGTGGCCTGAGCCCTACGACCGCGCCAAACCGCGGCATGGATGGCACCCTCAATTTCAGAGCCGGATGACTCCGATTGAGAAGGTGTAGAATGTGGTTCCGCGTGGACTGAGCTGGGCGGTGACGGCTCCTGCAACGTGATGGAAGGGGTACACAGTGGAGGACTTGTGGGCGATCCGCCGTGCGACCCCGGGGAAGGGCAGTCGCTTTCCGACCGAGGTGACGCAGCTTCGAGGCTCCGACGAGTCTCGTCCCCCCATGAAAGGCCGCCATCATGACTCGAGAAGACGAGCATGGGGAGCTTGGTCGGGATGTGCGGCGGGGATGGGGAAGGTGATTGGTCGCTTTCAGTCTCGAAGGGAGCTTGGAGAGGTGGGGAAGGTGAAGGAGAGGGCATAGCGAGTGTCTCGTAGCCCAAATGAGGTGCGGAGTGCTGCATGTTCGAATCGACGGTATAGCCCCAGGCCGACGCATCGTGGTTCTCACGGCCGCGCCAATGGAGAGAGTCGGCGCGCGAGGGGGACCCGAAGGATGGATGGTTGAGCAGGGTTTGGTCAATTAGGATGGGAGATGAGATGGTTCGCTCCGGGGTCATGGGGCGGGAGGACGCAGTGGAGCCTGACCTGCTCCGAGGCGAGCTTGAGAGCCATTTTGGAAGGGGGATGTTGGAGAGTAGCTCGCGCGCTGTGGAGGTACGCCTGGGTCGCGCCGGAGCCGGGGTAGCAGAGCGGCTGGGAAGTTGAGGATCGCGGGCATTGTCTTTGAGCGGCGTTGATGGGACCGACATGGTAGAGGTGTGGTGAAGGGGGGCTTGGAACAAGAGGAAGGGCCTAGGGGTGGGTAGATGGACAAACAAGGTAAAAGAGTATCGAGGTGAACGGAGAGGAAACAAGAGATAATAGGAGAGTGAAAGAACGACGGGTGGAGGAAAGGAGGGGATAGGATTAGTGTCACCGTGCTCTAAATGTGGCGGCTGCGCAAAGTAGTTTTAGGCATCCACCTGACATTCACTTTTCCTAAACCTCGCGACGAGTTCGCACCCTGTCCCGGGCACCTTCCTCAGTCTTGCACATTGTATGTACATATATGGTAGTCTTGTTAATCTTCTGCCGCCTCAACACCCACCGGTGAACGGCCGTTCAGGATGCCTAGCGTGGTTGCGAGGGGGAACAGCAGCTGCCAAGGGCCTCGGTGATGATCAGGCAGGCGAATCCCGCTCCTCACACGCCAGCGGAGTCTGAGGTGTGAGGTTTTTCCATGCCGCAAGTGGTGACATTCGAGCACCAGCTCACCCCTCTTTCTTCTGTGGTTGGAGGGCTTTCACAGCTCCCTAGCAACACGGGTAGGTTGTGGAACACCACCAGCCTTTCCTCCAATGTCCCTTCTCGTCCCCACACGTCAACTTGTCACTAGTGCAGCTCCTTTGAGATTGGCGTGCTTTCACCTTGGCGTTGCGACCGGCACTATTACAGGCCCCCACCCAGGTCTTCCAGGCTTTTGGGCCTCGCACTGGGGCAGGGGCTCACTCTTCGATGGGCACAATCCCCTGTCTCAGGCGGAACACATGCACTTCCCTTCATTAGCAGCGACAGACCCCGGAAGTTGTCAAGCTGGACTTCATTCCGGCCCCAAACGTGACCTACTCATTCAGCCCCCCAACCTGGTGAGCCTCCCAGAGACCTCTGGATGCCGCCAACTCCGTCGAGAAAGTAGGCCTGGAAGGCTCTGCAAAGGTCACGTGATTCCGTCCAGGGAAGACGTCCTCGTGGTGTAGTGGTTATCATACTCTCTTAGGGTCTAGCTATGGGAGTGGCCCCGCGTTCGAATCGCGGCGAGGACCAAGCTGGCTTCAATGACAGCCCCGTCGATCTTTTTCGACCACGTTGAAAAGCCCTAGGCCGAGTGACGCTCCCGGTCGGTCGGGAGGTGACGGCTTTTGGTCCCCCCCCCTCCCCTCCCGGTGGTACCTGCAGCAGCCAAGGGAGAGCAACCTCTACGTGCACACTGAGATTGCCGTGGGTCGGCACATCCCCAGCGATGTGAATGGCTGACATTGTTGGAAGTACCGGCACCGGTGCCCTGCGTGCACGGCTCTTCTCTGTGAGGCCCCCATTTCAGCTCGCACGTAGATTGGCGTCAGATGATTCCCTCTGCGCCTTTGGGCTCTCCGTGCCTCACTTGCCCCCTCATGCCCTCGCCTTGATCGCCTCTCACGCTCCCCGCAAGCCCGACACTGGTCGTCGCTTACGGAAGTCCAGTGAACGGGGTGGTGGTGTAGAGAGGAGGAGGCCGGTTAGAGGTGACATATGACGGACAAGGGGGAAGCGTGTGTTTGGCATGTATGGCCTGTTTGGTGCACAGCTGGCCACCCTCGTCCCCTTCCGCTCTCTCGGTTCCGTTTTAGTTTCTTGCGAGGAAGTCCAGTTCATGCCCTACATTATACATGCACTGGCACCCGCCGCAGTGTTCCATGCAGTGACTGGTGACCAATTGGCCAAGGCGACGAGGACGAGCAGCGCGAGCAGAGTGCGGAACGGCAGTGATGCTCATGCCACCTCGGCCAATTTCACCACCTCCACCTCGGCACATCGGCCATCTTCCACGGCTCAGCGTTGCACCTCCACCATGCCATCATTCCACTTGTACCTCCACTCGCCCTTGTCACTGCCACCATCACCCACAACGCTCCTTACACCACCGCCACCCTCAAAAGACTAGGCTGGGCAAGTAAATACCCTGTTGACGAGAGTGGGATTCGAACCCACGTCCGAAGACTGCGGATGATCGGGGGTTACAGTCCTGCTCTCATCGAATGAGGGGACTCCCGACACCTTAACACAGCGCCTTAGACCGCTCGGCCATCTCGCCGGGGTTGTGAGGAGCTGAAGGAGCGGTATAGCGTCGAGCTGTCCAGGAGGGTCGTCGGGGCGAGTGGAGGGAGTAGAAGGCGAGGCTCTCGAAGAGGACACTTTTGGGACACAAAACTGGGCGTGGTTGGGACCTCTGCAGGCCTGCATGCATTACAAGTGCCACGAGAGAGACATAGGTAGGTACGATGTGGTGTGTGTGGAGCGCCGAGGCGCATGGATGGCGTCGAGCGCGTTGAGGACGGTGGAGGCACCGAGCAGCTCATTCGGAGAGTAAGCCGTTTGGAGATTCCTCGCCCAACTGCCACCAACACCTCAAAGTTAACCTTCCTCGCTCAACCTTGCTCACCTCCAGCCAACTCAGCCACCCATTCAACCCACCTTGAGCCTCACTCCATCTCTCAATCGCTTCTACCCTCTCCCAACTCGTCACCACTCCGTCACTCCTTCTCTCTTCGACCTGCAACCCTCGCAGCCCATCCCACCACTCTCAACCGGTATGCTCCTCCCTCGACACCGCTGATCCAGTCCACCATGGTGCACACCATCGAGGCCAAGCCTTCCTCCAACCCCTCACACACCCCACCCAAGCCCATCAAGCCCGACCTCAGCGCCGGCGCCCTCACCGCCCTCCGCGACAGCGTCGACAACACCGCCACCCGAGCGCGCCTCTTCCAGGCCCTCAACCCGTCCTCGCCGGAGACCGCCTTTGCCGGTAACCGCGCCAGCGCGGCGTGCACGTACATGGCCAAGCTCGAGGTCGCCGAGGGTGCTCTCGCTGCCCGTATCCAGCCCCACGTTCAGCGCGTGCTCGGCGAGCTTGAGGCGTGGCTGGAGCGCCGTGGGACGTAGAGGAAGGTGGTTGAAGGGTGGCATGGGAAGGAAGGTGGAGACGGATTCATGTATCGAAAGGGAGAAGGGGTAAAGTATGTAGTGTACAACTGAAGTATGTAGCGTAGATGTCCATGGCAGTGGCGGCGGCGGTCTCGTCCGTGGCAGACGGTGAGCTGCCATCATGCTGGCTTGGAAGAAGGAAGGTTGACGTGGTGAGTCACCAGCCCATGCCCTCGAGACGTGCATCCGCCGCCTCCACCTACCCTCAGAGCCTGCGGCCTCCCAGCTGCTACTCGCCCCCACAGCAGACAAATACGCCTTTGCAGTGTGGCGCCCTCAGACCGATGCATATGAACACCAGATCCATCGCTGAAGACCGATAACCTTTCTACTCATACCGATCCAGCTCGTAGCGGCGGGCCGACTCGTCCTCCATGTACTCGGACAAGGGGAGGTACTTGATGCTCGAGGCCATAGCTTGGACATATGCCTCGGAGGGAACGAGGACCTCAGTCTGGAAGATCGCCTCGGTGATGCATTTCCGCGTGACGACTTCCTGCTTCACGAGCTCGAGGAACTGGCGCGGCGTGGGAGGCTTGGGGCGCTGACCAGCAGGGAGCGAGTGCGAGAGCCCCGCGTTGGCGATAAGTGCGGGAGCCAGACCGGCGATGGCGAAGCGCACGCGACCGAGACCAAAGACCTCGATGCACACATTGCTGAGCTGCTTTGCCTGCTTCGAGGTGACGCCGCACGCCTTCGGATACGAGCATGGACAGTCGGTAGGCGAGAAACACACGTCCTGGGGTAAGGCGGACTGGAGACAGAGGATGACGGCCTCGGGTAAGGCGGGGGTGCGGCTCTGGGTTTCGTCGGCGAATGGATTGTCCTCATGCTCGTCATGGAACACGATCTTCATGTGGCGGACGTTGGGTAACTGGTCGCGGAAGAAGAGCTCGGGGCAGGCACCCTCGGTCATCCACCACTCGAGCCCCGTCGAGGGCAACACGATGACGAGGTCTGTGACAGACTCGAGCGACCACGAGCCGAGCCGGATTCCCATCGGCGAGACATTGCGAAAGACGAGCTTGCGGGGGTTGAAGGCTGTGACAAGGCTGCACGGCTTGTACGGGAGGTGTCCCTGCAAGGTCATGTTGTGCATGGACCAATGCAGCTCGTGGTGATGGAAGTTGCCAGCGACGCGAATGACCTCGACGTCGGGCATCAGGTGGGCGATGATATCGCTGAACGCGGCGCAGAGGCAGTCATCGTGCGTAGCGAGAGTGAGGACGCGAACATGACGGAGGAGCGCGCGCTTGAAGTTTGTCGAGTAGTGGACATTCTTGTCATCGACCGAACCGATCGCAACGTCGATCGCAAGCGAGTTGAGCGCTAGAATCTCGAGCCAGTCCCGATGATCACATCCATCGTCGCCCGCAAGGTAGACTTGGGACACCATTCGAGCGCGCCAACCATCCATCTTGATGCTGTTGACGGCGTCATCGATGCTGTCGCGGCGGTCGGAGTTGACAGAGCCCATTGCACGGAGAATCGCGCAATTTGATCCAGGCTCGCAGCCCTCGTAGTGGTTGGTCATACCGGCGGCGGCGAGACAAACGTCTGTGGTTCCGATAAGGGCACCACGCAGTACAGCCCACGCCGATGACTTCGGCGAGTGAGGGGCGCGGTCGCTTGACAGCGTAATCGAATGGTACAGCGACGTCCCTGCTATCGAGTGCCACTCGCGGCACACCCGGAGACAGGCTGCCTGGGTGGGGCGGTCGGCAAAGGCGATGATGCTTTTGATGATGTGTGTGCAGCCGGCGAGCACTGCCAGCGTGTGGTGCGAGCGGTCATGCTGGCCGAGGGCCGGCGATGACTGAATGGGCGGAGTGAAAGGGAGTCGGAGGTCGAGAGTGGGGCCGAGAGGCATGAAGAAAGGCTGGGGACCGATGTGGGCGCATCCCTCGGGTGTGCTCCAGGCAGCTCTGAAGGGATCGGCGATGCTGTGGTAGTACCCCACTGGCGACTCGTTGTACTTGGTATCCATGGCGGCCAGGGCCCGCGCCGCCAGACCGTCATAAGCACTCGCTGTTCCGGTTGCCGGCTGAGCAAGTCAGCACGCCCTGATCCGTGCACAGAGACTCACCATGTTGGCCCCTGCCTTGTGGGGTGAAAAATCCGCACTTGACGGCTCCTTAGCGGTTGCCAGGGGCTGCGAGCCAGTACTCCCGCCGCGGCGACGAGGGTTCTGGGGCATGATGAGCGTCGTCTTGTTGCCAGGAGCGGCGAGGTGACAGTGTTGGGGATGGTGGAGTGGATGGGAGAAGGCCTTGGAACCCGCAGAAGGTGACACGAGGGAAGCCAGCACAAGTTTGCACGCCAGCACCCTTTGCCTCCGTGGTTTGCACCTTGACGTTCGCACGCACGAGCCCGTTCCCAAGGTCGTGAGGATCTTGAGGACCACAAGGCGTATATGGCATGGTCCATAGCCGAGCGAGCGGGCAAGGGGGAGGTGCGGAGGCGAGGATCGGGGGCGCCTGTGTGGAGGGAGCCCGGCCGGGGTGTCCCGAAACACACGATGCGCCGGCCAGAGATGTGTCTGTCGGGCACAAACAGTAGCCGTGCATGAGGCTCGGGGCGCTCAGGCGCTCGGAAGAGCACATGTTGAGGTCCATCCAGCGCGGTAGGGGACGCTGCAAGTCAGTGTGGACGGAGAGGTCGCTCACATTACACCGAGCCAGCTAGCCAAGTCGAGTTGTTGTTTGGGGCCGGCTTGGACTGCAAGGAAGGACCAGAGCACACTCCAGTCGAGGTAAATGGCTGCGTATCAGCTGGCACCGCCAGAGTCAACAAACCTGCCGCACATGGATGCCGCTGACAGTCGAGAGGGAAGCGGCTGGTACTGGGTCGCGTGTCGGGTTGCGGTTCGGCACTGCTCCGCTTCAAGAGCGGCAGGCGCCTGAGGTCGAGTTCACCTGGTGGGTCTGAAGCCCGATGCGCACTCGCTCTCGCGTCGGTACCCGCCTCTGCAGCCCAGTGGACAAAGACCGCCCAGCACGTTGGCGATTGGCGAGCTTGAAGGAGGTATTGTGGAGAGTATAAGGGATGAAATGAGGTAGAGAGAGTGATGGAGCAAGACTACCCATGTCGAGAGTTCGAGAGACACAGGACTGCGGGTCCGCTTATAGCCGGCAAGTGCCGGCTACGGTCAGAGCCGAGACCTTGTATGTCATTCCTCGTCACCGCTTGTGGATCGTTGATGCTCGTTCCACCTCGCTCGCTCTCTCTCTCTGTCTCCCTCTTCCTCTACTTGTCATCATCTTGTTCCCATCATCGACCACATTCACCTCTCTTGGCTTGCTGACTATCGTCGCTGCATCAAGCGTCGTGCTGTCAACTACACCCTCACCCTGGCCTCCATCCCGTTGGCGCCACCCTCTTCTCACCACCTGCCCCGCCCCTCACTGCAGCCCCCACCTCGATTCCGCGGTCTTAATCTCCCCTGCCGTCACCTCAAAAAGTTGGCCGTCTCGCACTTGGCCGCTCATCGGCCGGGGCAAGCGAGGCTGGGTCACACTCCGCGGCGCTGTGGGCTTGTCCGACCTGGCTCACACCCTTAGGCGTTCCTCGCCCTCTCACGATGCGGCGTGAGAAAGGCATGACCCATGTCCTTCCGCCAGGCTCCGCACGCGCGGAGGTTTCGTATGCCCGCCCATGTAGGTGTTGCTTCTCTCCCATTCCACGCTGACTGCCAGAGCTTCTTTTGGCCCCCTCAACCCTGGCGCCCCCCTCTCAAACGTCCACGCCGCCGGCTCGGCACGGGCCTCTGGCTCGCCCATTCGCGCCGCCTCGACACCCAGCACCCCACGCCGAGCACCCTGCGACACCCGCTACCTCCGGTGCTGTAGTGGATCAGGGGCAGTCACTACCGCTTTGCACACCCCAGATCTCGTCTCACCCGCTTCTCCGCGACTGTCGGGTGACCTCTTCGGCGCTGCGACAATGGCGCAGTCTCATCATGAGACCCCCGCCCCCTCATTACCCTCGAACGCCGTGCATGCCGCGGAACGGTCTCGCAGCTGGACTCGCTACCTTGCGTGGGCCTTAAGGCAGCGCAGGCGAAACTTGCTGTGCATCATCCCTCGCTGTCGCAATCGTTGTCGAACCGACTCCACTCTGTCTCCTACCCCTTCGCAGCACTGCACACCAATCTTCTCTCGGTGCGACTCGCTCCAACAAGGCTCTCCCTGACCGCACCCTCACTCCGCCCACGCCACACACAGGCGGTGCAGAGACGACCCCCATCCCAGTGCTCTCTTGGCGCACAACCTTGACCCCGCCTCCGCCCCTCCTCCGCGCTCACGATGTCGACCACCGCTGGGCGCATCGTCGTGCACCCTTGGGATGACTACGTCAACTTCCAGCTTGGCCCGGCGCTGCTCTACGTGGACGCGCCCCTCGATCTCTTCCCGCCCCCACGGTCGCCACAGGCAAGCCTCACAGGCAAGTTTCCTCACCGCGAAACTGAGTCCGACCTACGCTCCCATGTGGACAATGGACAACAGCCGATGCTGGGGTCGAGACGTGGTAGCCGCCCGAGAAGAAGCGTGGGTGCCGATGTAGCGCAGCGCTCACGCCAGCTACGGGTGCAGCGGTCACCCATGCGCGCCAAGCTCGCAGCGACGGACGCCGACGAGGGGAATCAGTCTGGGCGCGAGCGCCCGAGTCTCCGCGTTATCGAGACGAGCACGGACTCGGCCCAAGGGGAGGGGCTTTCGTCGCTCCGACGAGAAGGCACTTCGAGTGCCATGCACCTAGGCCGGCGGCTCAAGGACCACGCCTCGCCTTCGGCCCCGATGCCCGTCCCCAACAAGCCGCCGCCGACGCTTCAAGTCACGCCGGTCTCACCCAAGCCCATACGCCTGACTTGGGAGGACCTCCCCTCCGCTCCCCTGCTACCTACCAATCCGCTCTCCCCAACCTTCTCGAACGACACCTTCCTGGGCGCGCCGCTTAGTCCCGACCCGACTACGCGCAACCGCCTCGCCCGCAAGAGCACCCTCACGCTCTCGCTCGCCGGCGCCTCGCGGCGCCGCATCCGCACATGGCGCTCATCGCCCATCGCTCCGCTCGCCGTCCGCCTCGTCACGCCCACCACTACCACACCCACCACCGAGCCGCCTATGTGGGAGGAGGACAACGATGACCCGTTCGCACCGGTCCGCGAGCGCATCTCCTCATGCCAGGACCGCATCACGGAGCACAGCTGGGTGCTCACGTACGGTGCCGCCGCGCTCGCGCAGAATGCCCGCCCCGCGTCCACCCACGCCACCGACATCTCGCGTGCCGAGCTGCCCGACGCTTCCCCGCGACCGGGTCGTAGCAGCTTCCTGGCGCCCACGGTCCCTCGCCGCAGCCGCCGATTCTCGTTTGGTTGGGAGCGCGAACGCGACACCTCTGGGTGGAAGCGCGAGAGTGCGCGTGCCAGCCAGCGCATCGAGCACTTTGAGCACCTGCAGGATCACTACCTCGGACTCATGGCGGCTGAGGGCGACCGCATGCGCACTGCGCAGGTCCGTACTTATAATTGGGGATGGGAGCGAGAGGGGCTGCGCTCGGCCTGAGTGGCGCATCGTTGTGGGATAGGTCGTCGCTGAAAGAATGGACCATGCACGTCACAAGCCGATAGTGACCGAGCGGCTGTGATGTTGGACATGATACATGACACCCCGCGTCGCCCAATACAACAGATGTGACTCTACTCTACACTGTATCTATTCGAGAACGATTGGGTCGTTCCGGGTCCCTTGGCCATGGCGTCGGGGGCGGGGCCGACGAGGAGTCGGTTCAGAGGCGGCCTCCTCGATATCGCTGCTGTCGAGAACGATCACAGGGGAAGCGCTGCGGCGGTAAACAGCGCCTGAGCGGGTGCGGAGAGCGGCAACCACGCACCCCTGTGAACTGGGTGAGAGAGGGGATAGGGGAGGAAGTGAAGAGGACGAGGGCACCATGAGCGGGGAAAACGGGGCAGCTCGACCGAGGGTACCTGTCCGCTGCGACCTGCGTGTTCCTGTGCGCGGCGTGGACAGAACGGATGGTTCGCCGGTGGCGGGCGAGCGCGGGGCTGGGGCGCGCTTCTTTCCTTTGAAAGCTGCTTTGGCTTTGGAGGCTTTCTTGGCCTTTTCTCGCGCCTTGAACGGCTTCGGCTTTGGGTGAAGGCGATCGATCGCCGCTTTTGTGTCGGCGAGCGAGAGCTCGCGCTGCGGTCAGCTTGCTGTATCACTGGGTGCGTTGACCCACCGTATCGCAGCGCGGGACGAGCTCTCCGCATCCCTTGTACGGGCAAGTGAAAGACTGAGCGCCAGGCGGTAAGATGCTCGCATCGACGACGTGCTCGCAGAAGACGGAGTAGAGGGGGCGGACAAGGGAGATGCCTGATGCGCAGTAGGCCTCGACGCTTCCACCCTGGAGTCAGCTTCGGTCTGGTCGCAGCAGCGCAGGCGAGGAAGGTGGGAGTGGACCAGACAAAGCGCCCGGGCATGACCGAGGAAGGGGCGGCGTTAACTCACCGGACCGTACTTGAGCTTGAAACTCTCCTTGGTCAAGACGGGTGCCTCCTCGTCGCAGTCCTCTGGGTGGAGGAAGGCGTCGCGGGCCATGACGCGGTCATGCGGCGTCACCGGGACGCTCGAGGGTGGTTGGTGGATGGGGAGGCCAAGGCCGGAGGGGGGAGAGGGACGGCAGGCGGTGGGGCGAGTAAGAGATGAGAGACGAGGGGGAGAGAGCGGACGAGGATGGAGGATGGTGGACGATGAGGAAGTGGAGAATGGTGAAGATGAAGGAAGCGACGACAATGAGGATGAGAGAGAGAGAGCGAGAGAGCGAGAGAGCGAGAGAGAGAGAGAGAGAGAGAGAAAGAGAGAAGAGAGAAGAGAGAAACAAGAAGAGTGTGAAAGGAAGGTGTGTGGATTAGGTGTGTCTGTCTCCTCATGGCCCCCATGTCGCCCCAGCGCCGCCCCACCAAGTTGAAAAGGAAGGTTGCCGGCCATCCTGTCAAACAAAATGTGGAGGTACAGTAGTTGGTCCGTGCGCCACAACAACAACACTTTACTGTACATCTCACTCGTTCACCTCACTAGCCACTAGCCATCAACTGTTCCACAATCCACACCTCAACGTCACGGTCCCTCCCTCGCCCGTAGTGACCAACCGCAGCTGTACCTTGGCTGGATACGTTGCACAGCGTCCCGAACTGATGAGTTGAAGACAGATGCATCGTGGCCGGGACTTTGGGTGAGTGCCGTACTCACTGCAGCAAAGCATCTGGCGTCGAGAGTTGGCCGCCTGATGGATCTGTGGTGTTGCATCGTGATGAAGACGGGAGACAATGGGCGGTTCATGGTGCAGACAACAGACAAGCAGACAGGATGAGTCGACGCGACTGACTTTTCAGACTCAAGCTCAATAATGGACATTGCCTGACCATGCTAATCAACCGGATCAGTAATGGATAATGGACGGATGGAACGCCTCAAGGTGCCCCACTCTGTCAGGCCTCAGAGTGGGGCATCCTCAGAGCGGTTCACCCCCGTCGATACTAATTCTCGGCAATACGATCAGCTTCCGCTCTAATGGATGAATTACAAACTTGATGGTGGGGTGATGATGCTCATCAGATCCACAGCCAAGAAGTGCTGAAACGGAGAGCAACTACGCATGCATTAACAAGACGATATGGGGAAGTGTCTATGAGAGATGGGAACAGTATCCGTGAAAGAGAACGAGGACAAGAGGTAGGTGGGCCACGCTGGCCGCACTGTCATGCCCACTGCAGATCAGCTCAGCCCACCGACCCACTGACCTGGAGAACGGCCACCGCGAGCGCCAGCATACCGGCGGCCCCCACAGCCGCGCTAAGCTTGCTGGCCCCGCTTGAGGGGAGGTTAGGGCTGTCGCACGCGAGGCCGACGGCCTGCCCGCCCGTCTCGCGCATGAGCTGGCCGATGCACGTGCCCCAGTCGTCGATTCTCCGGCCCTCCAGGAGACACTGCACGCGGCCGCACCACGTCTGCGCCGTGCCTCCGAGGTGCTCGCAGCACGGGTAGGTGTACGAGGTGTTGTAGGTCGTGCAGACGATGCCGCTAGTGGCGGAGCCCCAGCGCGGCGTGACGCGGTCCAGCGTGTACGGGGGTGGGTAGTCGTTGCAGCGGGGGTCTGTGAGGTCGACCATGGGTGGGAGGACCGGGGTGGGCATCCAGGTGGCCACGGGGGGGCCGTTTGCGCTCGACATCTCGTGTGGGCGGAAGGGGATGGGGCGCTGAGTGCCAGGTGCGCGGCTC
The DNA here is from genome assembly GCA_023630115.1 of Cutaneotrichosporon sp. PK4640. Lineage (NCBI taxonomy): Eukaryota > Fungi > Basidiomycota > Tremellomycetes > Trichosporonales > Trichosporonaceae > Cutaneotrichosporon > Cutaneotrichosporon sp. PK4640. The sequence goes on from JAMALN010000164.1 coordinate 33,227, forward strand.
GGTGGTGAGGTGAGGACGAGAGAATGCAACAAAGTGATGGCAAGGAACGAGGAGCCGTGGACAGTGCCGCACGGTGTGAGGAGGTGCTTGTTGGGGATATTGTTAGCTCGAGGCAGCTGGGCTCTCTCGGAGCCTTTAGTGATCCTCTCATGCGGTGCAGGCGATCCAATCTGAAGCAGGAGCCGAGGAACGAGGGAGTGTTCGCGCCAAGATCCTCGTCAGTGGGCGCAATCAAGGACATCATCTCTGGCCGCGGCGTGAACTGCCTCCCCTTGGCCCTCGCCATTGAACGTGTGGACCTCAAGATACGAGTGTGGGAAGATGACAAGGGACGCAGACAAGATTTCGGCGGAGTGAATCTGCCAAGCCTGGCGCATCACCCCAGTCTGTCTCGGCGTCGGACCAGCCTCCACTCTCGCGCCGGCTCAATGGGTCTCGACCCGTCACGCACAGGGTCTCACCAACTCTGAGCGCTCATTCCGCAGGGCAGCGTACGTATTCCGCTCGGCGCCGCTGCGGGCGCAGTTCGGGCCAAGCCGGGGTCGGACGAGGTCAAGACCTCTGCATCATTGACACCAACACAGGCCAGAACTGGGCGGGGATGATCTTTGCACAGGCTACGTTTCATACATGGCGCCCAAAGCTTAGAGAATGGCGATCCGATCCAGTACATAAGCCACCTCCTCCGGCAAACACCTAGGCAGCATCGAGGCTGAGGAGAAACACCACACCGGCAGCGACGGCGACGGCGACGCGCGCCCGTCCAGCCGACGACTGTGCCAGCTGGCTCGACACGCCCTTCGGCGTTCACGCCTGGCCTAGGTGAGAGCCGTGCGCTGACGCGCCAAACTGCCCGTCGAGGAGGTTCATGCACGACACCCAGTGGCTGAGCGTGTTGATGAGCATGCACTGCGTGCGGCCGCAGAAGGTGCGCGCCTCGCCACCTAGCCACTCGCAACATGGATACGTGACCGCGTGGTTGTAGGAGGTGTATACGATGGTGGTGGCCGCGTCGAACCTCTCGTTCCACATGGGCGGGGCGGAGGCCGAGATCGCGTCTGCCGAGGGGAAGCCAACAGCGCTTGTCGTTGATGCCCGTCATGCTGGGCAGGTCGGGTGGTTGGAGCCATTTGGGGGCGGTGTCTGAACCGTGATGGATAGATGTGAGGAGTCTGCAGTGGGTGGGGCCTCTATGGAGGGAGGAGGGGCGACGCGGGGTGGGCGGAGGGCATGTGCCGGGCCTGTGTCATCGCTGGACGCTGCATGTGCTCAGAAACGGAACTCGGCTCGGAGGGAGCGCAGCGGTTGCCGAAGGGGGTGGGTACAGCACTGACGATGCATGGGCTACAACCTTGATAACTGGCCCTCCGCCTGCGCGTTCACCTTGCGCCACATGGTCTTCCTCATCTCGTGCCCCTCGACGAAGGCGCGGTGCCACTCGCGCCTGAACTTGGGCAGCGTGCGGCCAATCCCCGGCTCCCCTGGGCCCGCCAGATCCCGCAGGAGCTCAAAGTACCGCTCAAAGTCTGGCGTGACGAGCGTGAATGCGGGCCCGTCGCCCCGCTGCTTGATCCTCTCGGCCTCCCACTCGGCCATCTCGTCGCGGCTCGGCAGGGGCTTTGCGCGCCCCGCCAGCAACCGGGCAGCATACACCGCCTGCCACTCGAACACCTTGAAGGTGAGGCCAGCGCCCACCGCCCCGACGAAAAGCAGGCTCGGGTCGGGTGCGTACACGACATGTTGCCAGAGCCCGGGCACGCGGTTGTTGCGCGGCACCACCGTCGGCTCCAGAAACGGGAGGGACCACGAGTACCCCGTCCCAAAGATCAGGTGGTCGACGCCCACAATGCTCGTCCCGTCCACCAGGTGAACCGTCCGGGTCTTGGGGCACACGCGCTCGATGGACACGTGGTTGCTGATCTTCGGGTGGTTGAACGCCTCCCCGCCAAAGTAGCCGTTGCGGTTGCGCCCAACCGTGATGGCGTGCACCTTTGCGTGCGGCGCCAAGTCGAAGGCAATGTCGCCGGCCGACACAGACGCACCGACCACCACAACGCGCTGGGATTAACTCCTAGACTGAGCGCTAGACCTACCCGTCCGCGGTAGACATCCCGCCCGCGGAAGTGCTTCGAGTGGATGACGCTCCCTGGGCGTGTCCGCTCGAGCTCCTCCAACCCCTCAATCTGCGGGATGTACGGCACATGGTAGTGGCCGTTGGCAACCACCACGGCGTCGAAGTACTCGTTCCACCAGTAGTCGGTCTCGCGCCCCTCCTTGCGGAGCGTGAGCTTCCACTCGGCGCCCTGCTTCTCGACCCGCTCCACGGTCGTGTTGAAGCTGATCAGGTCCGGGTGCTTGTCGGCAATGTCCTGGATGTACGACCGCACGGCCTTCCACGGCCGGAAGGGCGTGCCGTCGCCATAGTGCCCGCGCGACCACTCGCTCGTCTGGGACGGGAAGGGAGCGTGCGAGAACGCCATGGGGATGTGGTCGACGTTCGTCTCGAGGTAAGGGTAGATCGAGGACTCGTCGAAGCGTGGCGTGGCGCTCTTGGGTGTCTGCGACGGCACCGCCTTGGGGAGCGGTAGGGGCCGGTCGGCGGTGCGCTTCGCGAGTGCGTCAAAGTTGCTGAGCGTTGGGGGAGGGGTCGTGTCTCCGATCCTGCGGTCAGCTCGGCTCAACTGCTCAGCTCACCAGCACCCCCCTGCTGCTTCCCGGCGCTCAAAGACGCGCACAATGTCGAACGCGTGCTCCTGCACGAGGGCGTCGAGGGCGATCGCGCCCGAGGGACCGGCCCCGATCACTGCAACGCGCTTTGCGGGGGCCATTGTAGAGGAGTGGTGGACTGGACTTGGAGGCTGGCTCGAAACTTCCACCGCTTGTCTTGTTTTGAAGAGGACAACCCGGCAGCCGGGGCCGATGATACCATATGTCGCCCCGAGAATTACGCCAGCCCTCGGCGATGCGATACCCCGTAGCCGAGCCCGACGCGTCCTTTGTGCAGCACGTCGCCGCATGTAGGTACATCCAGCTTCACGCCTAGATTGCAGTTTCCCTCTGCAGACGATGTCTTGGTATTCAGGCACGACATGGCTGCTGACCGATATCATTGGGCCTGGGGCTTATCATTTGCCCGAGATTGGTGCGATGTCACCATCGATCCTGGATCGCACGCACTCCGTCGCACGTCACTCTGAGGCATAGCACGCACACTGCCTCTCCGCCATCTTCCGCCACAAGGATAGGCTGTCAACACGAGGTACGCGAGCAAGCTGTGGTTCTGCCGTCCTCTCATTTCAACACCAAGTTGCGCATCCGGCGTTTGCGGGTGCTGCAGTGCAGCTCTCCATTACTCATCTCAGCATTACTCATCACTGCGCTTGGACATCTTGGCGGTGGTGAAACTTGACGTCGAGCAGAAGAGCCAAAGCCGGGCCGCCAATGTGGCATGACACACGCAGCCGCATCGAGTTAGGCGGAGGGACATGGCGTACAAGAGGCTTATGCATGCAAGTCGACAGCCTTCTCCAAAACTCTTACACCATGGCAGACCGGCAGGAAAAGGTGGAGAGCGGCAGCAGTGGCAGCAGCGACGTGGCAGACGCCAAGAACTGGCCCGACCAGCGGGTGCAGGAGGTGGAAGAGGCGTTCGATCCAGCGCTCAAGTGGACACTGCGCAAGTGAGCACCTCCCCGAGCCTGCTGACACCAGGCGCGACCTGACAGTGCTCCCGCTGCTCTTCCTTGGCCTGCTCGTCTTCCAGCTGGACCGCATGAACGTGGCGTCGGCTCTCACGGGCGGCTTTGCGGCGGACATCGGGGTCACGCAGAACGACATCAACGCCGGCAACCAGCTCATGTTCGCTGGAATCGTGCTCCTCGAGATCCCATTTAACATGATCCTGCAGCGGGTGAGTGGTCCCTTGGCACAGCTGACCAGAAGCTTGGCCCGCGGCTATGGATCTCAATCCAGATCTTCGCCTTCGGCACCATCGCCACCATGCAGGTGCTCGTCAGGAACCGTGCCGGCTTCCTCGCCGTGCGCGCGATTCTCGGCCTCGCGGAGGCGGGCTACATTCCAGGAGGGACCTACACCCTCTCCCGGTGGTATAGGCGGCACGAGATCGGGCGGCGCACCGCCGTCTTCTTCTTCGGCATGTTTGCCGGCAATGCCCTTTCGCCATTACTCGCTAGTGGTATCCTCAAGCTCGACGGCCACGGCCTCCGCGGGTGGCAGTATCTGTTCATGAGTGAGCCGGCCATGGGACTTGGCTAACCTCAGTCGAGGGGCTGTTCACCGTCGTCGTCGCCGGGCTGTTCCTGCTCTTCCTCCCCGAGTCTCCCACCAAGCCACGCCCACTCCTCTCGCCTGGCCTAATCCGCTTCACGTCTTCCGAAGCCGAGCGCCTTCAGGCAATGCTGGGCGAGGCAACGCGGCCCCTCACCCTTCGCTTCGTGTGGAATACAATCTGCCACTACCGCCGCTGGCCGCACTTTGTCGCCACTTTTGCGGTGTTCAGCACCTGGGCGCCCCTCACCACTTACACGCCGTCGATCATCAAGTCACTCGGCTTTGACACGATCGAGGCGAACGCCCTCAGCGCCGTTGGAGGATTCCTATCCCTCCTCGTCGTCTTCCTCTTTGCCTGGATGAGCGACCGCACCAACCGGCGCGGCGTGACCGTCCTCACCGCCCAGGCCTGCTACCTCATCGTCCTCATTGTGGCGCGTCAGACACAGGACAGTGTCGGCAAGTGGTCGCGCTGGGGGCTGTGGACGGCCGTCAACGCGTTCGCGGTCGGGTACCACCCCATTCATAACGCCTGGGTGCAGCTCAACTGCGCGCCCGAGGAGAGAAGCATTGCCATCGCGTAGGTCAATGTGAGACTGGAGCTGACACTCAGTATGTGGGTCATGTCGGCCATTAGCGGTTTGATGTGCGGCACACAGTACTTCCGCGCCGGCGACTCACCACGGTATCACACTGGGCTGAGGACCATGATCATCATGGTGTCCGTCGGGATGGTCATGACCATTGTGCAGGTCGGGGTGTATGTCGTGTCTAATCGGCGGGGGAGAGGGAAAGGAGGTTTGTTGTACGTTCCATAGGTCATAGGGCCATGTTGAGACGAAAGCGTTGGGGGGAAATTGAAAGGGACGTCAGACGTCTGCGTGAAGGGCGGCGGAGGTGAAACTCAAACTGAGTTTGAGTTTCGGCCAGGACAACCGATAGCGCTGTTATCAGCACATCCGCACCTACTAACGGCTGCCTAGCCTTGTTGACAACGCCCATTCACACTCTTTCTCTCAGTCCTACCCAGAACCTAACCCCCTCGCTATACCAAAATTTGCATCTAAACCAGAAAACCACTGGCGGCTACGATGTCCAGATTGATACCATAACCACTGTATATTGATACCGTCAATTTGATAAACTGATAAGAATATGAGTTGGGTTGGCCCTTGGCATCATCGTTTACAGCATGCTCACGCAGAGCCTTCCGTTCGACGACAACAGCGAGCTCTCATTGGAGCAGCGCACCCATGCCCGTGCGACCCTCGCGTTTGATCGCGACGAGCTGAAGAGCTAGGAGACTGCATGACCGTGGAGCTAGCGCTCATGCACGAAGTTGTCCGGCCCCTCATCGCTGCCTCTCTCGGGCCATTCCATGTGGAACATCCAGCAGTTCGACTTGGAGGACGCCTGGACGAGGTGACGAGGTTACGATGATGATGCAACACGCAAAACAGATAGGTAATGCTTGTTCTGGTGGGTACTCCCCAACTACTTTGCCGACCGTCGTCCTGACTATATCCGGGTCGTGCAGCTCCTGCGCAGCAACATGGAGGAGATCGAGGTCGAGGATGAGGCGACGTGTCCCGCGGTTGAGTGGGTGGAGCAGGCCCTCAAGGGGATCACCATTAAGATCATCCGCGGCCGCCTCATCTCGACAAACTTGTCCGGCTGGGCTGCCAATACGGAAAACACCACACCTCGAGTCTTGTGCGTGAGGGTGGCGCTGGCTATTCAACGTCTCCCAAAGACCGGCAGCCGTCCTCCCCGTGGCCCCTGCTCCACGAACGTCGACAGTCCTGGCGCAAAAGTGGTCGCGCCTCTCACCCTTCCCGGCCTCGTAGTCCTGTTATCCATAAGGTACCTATTCCCGCTGGGATCCACCGAGCGTAGCGACGAGATCGTCGCCATCTTCAAGCCGACTCAGCAGCACAACCAATTCATCGACATACTCTCAATCCTTTGGGTGGTTGGCCTTCTCGCCCACCCTGCATCCCGCCTTCTCATCTTTGTCAACACCTCGCAGTTTCGTATTGACGAACGCCATGTCGCTGCACTCTCCGCCGTCGGCCAGACGCCCGCGGTTTCGATAGGGTCGTCCACGCCGTCAATGTCAATCCGGCCTATGAGTTCTTCCTCACGTTGGACGAGTACGAGGAGCGCGTGGGCCGCGAGCAGTTTGTGCTGGAGACGCAGCCTTGGGAGTAGTGTGAAGCGAGCACGACTGTTGTAGATGTGTTAGATAGCAAGGCCGATGTGACTGTTGCAAGCTGCTCAAGCAGACGGGTCATCAGCGAGGCGGCCCAAGTAGGGCCCATTTGTTGTTGGTTGTTGATCTGGTAAGATTCCGTCAAAGCCAGGCACATGAACACGTCCGACCTCCACCTTGTGCGTCTTCTCACCACTCTCTCCACCTCTCCACCTCTATCCATTCGCCCTCTCACTGGCACTCTCAACCATTTCACCCACGCTGGCCACAGTTACCCCCATGAAGATCGCCGACGGCTTCTGGGCCGGCCTCGACGTGAGCTACCCAGTCACCACACCTGCGCTAACCCCAGGTCGCGTTACAGAGGACGAACGACATCACCCTACGTGCGTCATCCCCACGCGCCACCTTCCTTCCCTACCACCTTCGACTTCCCTCCTGCATCCCATCTCCGCCTAACGCATGGCGCTGGGTGCAGTCTCTAACGCCCAGCCGAGTACCCGCCCGAGAACCCCTCTCCACTCAACAACCGCGCTTCAATGCATGTCCAGTGCGAGAACGGGCAGCGCTTCCAGGTCGTCTTCATCCGTCCCGACGACTTCAAGCATGACATGAAGATCTTGATCTCGATTGATGGGCGCCATGTGTACAAGCTCTATCATGAGCACATCTTCCCGCGCGTGGTGGTTAAGACCTTCGACGAGCGTGCCGCAGACGGGGTGGTCGCACGAAAAGCTTTCGCCTTCGGCGCCGAGGTGGGTCGACTTTGAAGGCGCGCTGACATTTAGCCTTCGGAGGATGGTCTTCGTCTCGACCCCACCAAGGTCAACATCGACGAGCTCGGCACCATTAGCGTGACATTCGAGGCGGGTACCGCGCGCCGCACTGGCACCTTTTTCACCGATGGGGTCAGACCATCCGCAGTCGGTAGCGAGAAGGCGAAGAAGGTATGTCTGGCCGCGTGTGTGCTGACCCCCAGCTCCTGAGTTCTTTCGCTGTGCAAGTCGATTCGCTGTGCATCAGCTGACCCCAGTGGCGAGGAGATTGGACGCGCGACAGCTCGGCCGTGCGCTGACTTTGAGCCTGAGGTCGGCGCGCCCATCCTCACGGCCTGCTTTATGGTGAGGGATCATTCCACCTGAACTGACACAAGTACCGCACTGACGAGGTGCTCCGCACGATCGGCGTCAAGGAGCCCCTCCCCGGCCTTCCCGTCCCCAAGGACATCAAGCCCATGGTCAAGGGTCGCAAGCGCAAGGCTCCCAACGTCGACGCCTCGCAGAAGAAGCGCAAGGCCGAGATCGTCGACCTCACCTGCTCACCCGTCCTCACCCTTCTTCTCGATGATGTTGACGACGAGCCGGAGATCATCGACCTCACGTAATAGCTGCTGCCGCTCCAAATGACGGCGACGGCATTCTTGTCGGCAACGTTTGACATCCCATTCTCGTCCAACATGTGTATCACCCACATCAATCCGACCCCATTGTATCTATCAACCATGTATGTGCATTGATTGTCATCTGACCTCTGCAGAAGGTGGAGAGCTCGGAATCTCCCGCAACTGCTGGCCGGGAACTATGGTGAGCCATCGCCAAACCCGTGCGCGTCCGCAAGGAGCTGAGCACGAGCATCGGCCATGTCTGTCTCTCGCCCCGGCCAAGCAGACGCGTCCCTCCCCGCCTGCTTTCCACCTTCCTTACGTCTTGGTCATTCAACCATCCACTTTCTCATCCGTCCACTCCTGCATCCATCCATCTCCCCTACTAAACATCACCTTCCTCCCCATTCTCTTGACCCACACCTAACATCTTAACCCCCTCTTCATGAAAATCACCAGCGGCTATTTCACAGGCTAGGAGGTGAGCTTTTTCTGCCTTGACCAGCTGACGCTAGATCTGCCGGCAGACCCCCGATGGCACGCCGCTCGGTGAGCACAGCAGCTGGTCAATCCAGTCACCGTAGCTGACGAAAGTCGAGCATGCGGCCACCGAGGTCGACAGCGAGGGGGACGTCCACGTCGAGTGCACGAACGGCATGGTTAGCTACAGGCAAGCCCGGTTGGAAGCTTATCGCAGCGCCTCGCCATCTTTGCACAGCAGCCGACCTGGCCTCCCTCACCACTTGGTCCATGGCACGCAGACGTCCCCTCCGACCCTGGTACGCCGCTGTCGCCATCACCTACTATCACCAAACCCACCAACGTGGCCCAGCTGTTCTCGACCCACAGCAACTTCTACGGCGACGAACTTCCCTCCACCAGCCTCCACCCACTGGCGCCACCCTTTACCGCGACCAACCTCCGCTTCTTCACGGACGGCCTGGACCTCGGCGGCGTGATCTACCCAGCCGCCGAGACCGGTCCTGTGGTCGAGGCGGCTACGTTTGAGAGCGTCAACGGGATCGTCACCGAGTTGGGCATGCGCTTCTCGGTGGTGCGCGGCGCAGCAGGTGGGGTCAGCTAACACTAGAACAAGAACGCCCGCATCGACAGCGATCTCGGAACGTTCCGCGTGCTACTCGTGGCCGGTAGGGCGGTGCCGAAGGGGTATGGGACACCTGCACTCGTTGAGCCAACTGGGCCCAGTGAGAACAAGGTGGGCTACTCTTCTGCCGCTAACTCACACCAGAACAACTGCGGTGTGACGCTCTCGTATTTTCAAGGCCTCAGCACGGGCTGACATCAGGTCCGAGCCCCGCGGCGAGGCCAGGTACGACTACCCGATGGCGCACTTCACCATGGACCCGGTTGTGCCTCCGCTCATGATCACTTTCCACGTGAGCTTGTCTCCCTCTGCGTTTAGCTAACAGCGGTACGGCACGCGCTGCCAGCTAGTGCATCGCGGTGTCATTCCGGATCGCCGCCCCCGCCAGCCCTTGGCGGAAATACCCCTTCCCCTCTCGCCAAGGCTCGACTCCTCCTACCATCTCGATGTCTACCACAGCCCTTGCGTCTAACCACTCTCCGATCTTCCGCTCACACACTCCCATCACATAACCCACCTACGCTGTTGATGACCGCCGCCAAGTATGAGCCCGTGCCCATTTCACCTGTAATTCAACCATACACCAGATAGCTATACTCTCTTCTTGTGTATGCAGGCCTGAGCGGGACCCGCCGACAGTCAGGTGTGCACTGGTGCACAGGTGGCTGACCTCCACCTTGACCCTGTGCCCACTGCCGGCGGCAGGTCCCTCACGTCAGCATCAAACCAAGGAATGTAACTTTGCCCTACGCTTGGCGGTCCGCGTCTGGATCCAATCTCCATCTGTCTCTGGAAAGCGCGCACGCACAGCATGCACAGCCCATCCACATTCCCTCTGGTTACGCGCTTGCCGTACTGCCGTCTCATGAGCTGCGTCTATTGAGAGAGACAATGAGGCTAATTCAAGAACGGGACTAAAAATTGCCCGCCCTGCCTGCCTCCTCCTGTCGCAGCTGTCGCGCAGCAGGACTTGAAACAAGCCGATCACCGCGGGATTCACACATGGTACTGCGCTGGGCGGCAAAGCAAGTCCGCGCATCCCACCACTTTGAACTCTCATCTCATCTCTCTCACTCTCACTCTCTACTCAACCTCTACCCACCACCATGGACGAGAAGCCGCCATACTACAATACCCCGCCCGCCGGCTACGGCCTCCCCCAGGGATACCCCGGCGGCCAGCCCCAGCAACAGTACGGCGCGCCGCAGTACCAGCAGCAGGGCTACCCGCAGCAGGGATTCCAGCAGCAGCCGTACTACCAGCCCCCGCCGGGCCAGATGGCGCAGTACGGTGCCCCCGGTGCACCGCAGCAGCAGCAGGGTGCCGGCGCGGCGCAGTCGTACTACCAGCAGCCGGGGCAGCCGTACTACCCCCCACAGCAGCAGCAGCAACAGTACCAGCAGCAGCCGGCTCCGACGCCCGCACCCGCGCCCGCCGCCCCGGCACCAGCACAGGAGCAGCACCACAACAACCCGCCCAAGGAGGGCGGCAAGGTCGGCAAGATCTTCAAGAAGGTGAGCCCAGCGGAAGTACATAAGTTCGGGCGCTGACACAATCCTCACCCGCCCAAACATGTTGCCCGACTTCCATCCTCGCTTGTCGCCTCCCCCTTCACGCGCCCCGTTACCCGACACGACCGACATCCAGATCGGCGACGGCATCGTCCGCGGCTTCGGCTGGGGCCTCGGCATGCGCATGGCCAACGAGCTCGTCAACGCCTGTGAGTTGCTACCCCCAGGGTCACTGCACCCTCCCTCCGCAGCCCGCAGCCGCCATCCCTCTCCTTGGCAAAGCTGACCCCAGGCTGCCGCGCATGCTGAGCCCCGCGATCCGGCACACGCACACGCATTTGTAGAACACACCTAATGCCCCCAGCGGCCTGTAGCGGTACGGGATACCCAATCTTGAGTGGCAACTGGACGCGGACACGGACATTTTCGGGAGACGGAGGCTGAAAGTGGTGGGAAACGCAGCCATCAATCATCCGCAGTCTCAGGATCGGCGGCCGCCGGTAGGCACGGGCACGTGTACCGATCATCTTGCCGGTGCAGTGCATGGCCGGCGGGCACGGGCTTGCGACGTCGAACAGCGGCATCCACAAACTCTGTTGCATCTGTTGTGCGTAGGCCAGCATGCATTGCACAGACTGCAGAGCGGCGAGTTCCGTATCCATTACCTCCGTCTGAACACTTTGCGCCGCTGGCTGGCACACACAGCTGGAGGGCCCATTGTGCCATCACCCATCACTCAACCACTGACAAAACACACCAACTCCTCGCACCTCCATGTGGATGAAGCTACCGATGATCCTCTGCTCTTCCGCTTCCTGCCACCCTTACAACACTGACTGGCTTCACTGGCCGCTCACTCGCCCCGCTACTTCTCTGGGCTGCCCACAACTCCCCGTCGATGCATTTATGCTCACCGTCCGCGCGATTCCGTTTGTCATCTGTACTAACGCTCACTTACCCGCCACACCCCACCTCGTTCACCACCGTATCACCAGCCTGGCAGCCTTCCATCCACATATCCCACCTCCAACCATAACCTCACCTCGTCGTCAGCCGGGCGGGCGAGCCGACGACCGACTCCCTCATCAGGCCCAGCACGCCCCGCAGGGCAGGAAGGCCGCCACACCATGCGTTCCCAGCTGGCCCCTCGCCGCACTCTTCCCGGCCAGTCCGACTCCCCGCCCAAACCACAAGTCTGCAACTGCAAGGGCTGCCCGGCGGCCGCCTCCGAGAACCGCCTCTCGGGCTCTAGCGCAACCTCGACCTCCACGGTCCGGCTCGGCTCAGACACGGCGCCCACGGCCGTGCGCAAGCCCCTTGCCCTGGCGGAGCATGACGACTACGGTACCCACACGGCGCTCCTCGAGGAACTCGACTCCCTCGCTCGTCTCGCGGAGCACTGGCGCAAACGCGAAGCCGCCGCGGCTGAGCGCGTCTCCACCCTTGCCGCGGCCCTCACCCAGGCCGAGGAGGACCGTGAGCGCGCCCAAGCCGCGTCGCGCACCCACCTCGCCTCTCTCGCCGCCGTGGTGCGGGAGAAGGAGGCCCTCGACGCCCGTCTGAACGCCGAGAGCCAGCGCGCGGACGACGCGACTGCAGCGGCCAAGAGCATCCGGATGGCCGGGGAAGCCGCGGTGGACAAGCTGCGGGGGGAGGTTGCGGCCGCGGTGGGACAGTATCACGCGGAGCACGCCGCGCTGCGGGCCGAGAACGACGACATGCGTGCCATCCTGGTGCGCCTTACCACCCTTGCCGAGGAGGAGAAGGCCCAGCCGAAGGAGGACCGGTCGCTCTCCCGAACGTTCACGCTGCGCCGGCGCAAGAAGCCGCTCGAGGCGCTTGCGGACGAGGGAGTGCTGCCTGCCTGCGTCAGCATCGCACTCCTTGTTCACCAGAAGGAGCGGATGGAGACCGAGCTGCAGGCCGCCAAGAGGGAGCGCTCAGCGGCAGTGGCCCACGTCCGCGGTGCGGAGGAGGCCGAGGGGCTACGCGCCCTCGAGGCCGTTGGGGAGGTGGCGCGAGCGGTTCGGGGACGGGTGGAGGCCTGTGGAGACTGCCGCCCTGCAGTGCTGGCCGCGGTGGCCCGCGCCGAGGAGGAGGTGGGCCGCAAGTACGAGCGCGGCGTTGTACAGAGGTAGCCGGGGCGCGGAGCGAGGGAATGCTGTTTGTCATGCATTCTGTAACAGTTTGCGGCCTGGTGATTCTGTGAGGTGTGCCTGGAGATCACCGACTGGTGGGGATCGTCGCTGTTGATTGTGGCGATCAACACAAGTGAGATGTTGTCAACAATGCATCCTCGCGCCTCCCAATCACCCACTCCTCTCACTCAAGGCCCCCTCTCGCTGTCCATAAGTCACGCAGAGTCATCTGTCGACGCTCCCCAAGAGGGTCACCTACGCTGCCCCCGAGCCCGCGCACCACCCCTACTCTTTCGTGAACCTGCATGGCCCGAGCCAGACCAACGACACAGCCACCTATCTCCACCCCTCCCACGCCATGCCGCCTGCACCCACCACGCGCGCCGACGCCTCCCGCGCCCTCCACAAGGCCAACCAGGGATACGCCCTCGTCCGGAGTGCGAAGCGCGCCCTGCGTACTCGCGTCCACAAGCATGCCGAGGCCAACAAGGGCAGCAAGGTCAAGACTGCGTACCGCCGCCTCATGCGGGCCGAGGGACAGCTGCTGGTGCGTATGCGCGCGCTTGCGGCCATGGTGCGCAGTACGGGGAGTAGGGAGCGAAAGCGCGCCCACGAGTAGTCAGTCATAAAGGTGCGAGATGAAGCTAAGGAGAGGACATGGCTATCGTGAGATGAGGTCTGGTAAGGTGAGTGTGGGGGCACGCGCCACTGGCAGGGCACAGGTCAGAGAGAGCGAGCAAGCGAGCGCCTTGTCTCCCCACAAGTCGCAGCCCGGGCCACGATCTAGTCTTGTGACTTCTTTCGAGGCCCGAGCCCCTCGCTTGAGGTGAGGCGAGTCACCGCACCCCGCGCGGGGCGACGCACAGCACGCACGTCGTGAGTAGGACCGACACCCTGCCTGTTCCAGCACGTGTGCCGCAGCCGTGCGCTGGTGGCTTTGCGAGCGCCTGCGTGACGGAGCAGCTGCCTGAGCGCGATCAGAAGTAGAATTAGTTGAAGAAGAGCATGTTGCTCACCACGAAGGGCCTACCCCGCTAACTTGCTGCCAGAGATCTCAGAAGCATCGTTATCGACTGCGTTGCCGAAACATGAGTACTCACCATGCGGTTACGTGTGTGCTCACCGTTGCCGTAGCCGTAACCGCAAAGAGTGTTGGGGACCCATGGCGCACCACCGGGACGTGCTTAGCCGCCCCTCGCCATATCATTACGCCACCACACTTGTTGTTGCCAAGCTCCGGCTGGCATGCCGCGGGGTTGCCGTGAATACTCCACATCGTCGGCCGCCGGCACCCTGTTGACAGGACGTGGCGCGTCCGACACGAGCGGAGTGGTGTCAGTGCGCGGGTAACGAGCTAGCCATGGCGACCAGCTGAACAAGCCATGTTAGCGATGACTGCCCCAGCGCGATCTCACCCCGAGCGCGATCCCACCCGAGCAGCGGAACTCGGAGCATGCCTTGCCCCTTCCCGCACGGCATCGCCCAAAGCGGCAGACATTGTTTACATGTCAGCCTGTTAAAAGTCCTACACAGGCGACCATGGCGGCCGAGAGTGCGGAATGCCCGCAACTTTTCGCCAAGATACCCGGATCCCGCACCCTTCCGCGCGTCCTTGATTGCTCCTGCAGCCACTTGCCCTGCCTGCGCTCGCGTGAGCTGGGGAATGCTGACGGGAGCAAGTAGTGGCGTCGTGTACCACCCGAATCAGCTGGGCCCAGATGTCCACCGCCCACCCACGAGGGGGCTTGGCATGACTGCTGGCTTGCTGACAATGCTGGCATGCAACTTTTTTGAGGTCCATCCTCTCCTGGTCGCATTCGTGCAGCAACCTAGCTCCAAGCAGCCTTCTAACCTTCACAGATCTCAGCATCGTCTTGACACCATGCATTGCCTGCGTCGCCCTTCCGGTTAATGCAGCGCTATCCGGTGCACTTGCCATCCCCACAAACTCGACCGCCACCAGGTCAGGCACACCGGTTGCTGATCACCCGGGAGGACCGAGCGCCGAGCCCCGCGCGCAGCCCCGTGGCGCCTCCAGACACCACGTCCGTTCCCCTCGACGCGCCGGGCACCGTTCCCATACTGTCGAACAGCGCAGCGGCCACTCCCGCCGCAGCGGGTCGGGCTGGCCACCCTCAGCCACCAGGGCCACATTCCCAACCACAACCACTCGAGAATTTCGAACCGTGACACGACACGGCCATGGATGGGCGCCCGTGCTGGCTCGCCTCCCCCAATGCTCCGAGCGTTCCCGCTCCAGCCAGGCAAGACCCATGCGCACGGCCCCGCCTCCACACGCGAGCCCCATGGTTCGTCTGGTGCCTCCCCCCACCTCCCACGCCTTGGCGTTCACATACAGCACAGAGCACAGAGGATATAAGGACGGGGGCCACACACTCACACTTGCTGACAACCGGCCCCCGCACCCCGCCAACTCTCCACTCCCTCCCCGCACCCCAGACCTACCCCGCTCACCACTCCCTTCAGCCCTACCTCTACACCTCACTTTGCCATGTCCGAGAAGGAGGTCGTGGCCCAGCTGCCCATCGGCGGTCCCGTCGAGCAGGTTGAGAAGGCGTCGTTCGACGAGGCTGCCGCCAAGGAGGCGCAGGCCGCGTCCTTTGTCGACATTGATGACGGGTTCGACCCCGAGCTCGTCAAGCGCACCATGCGCAAGGTCGACTGGCGCCTCATCCCCATCCTCATTGCCATGTACACCATTTCGCTGATCGACCGCACCAACCTGTCCACGGCGCGTGCGGCCAACAAGGTCAAGATGGACCGCGAGATCGGCACCGGCTCCGGACAGCGCTACACCATCATTACGCTTACCTTCTTCATTCCCGTAAGCAAATAGCCGCTGCAATCAGCTTACCCCAGTACATTATCCTCGAGATTCCCTCCCAGATTGGCCTGCGCTACTTTGGCGTACGCAACTGGCTGTCGGCCGCCGTCCTGCTCTGGGGCATCATCATGATCTGCATGGGCTTTGCGCCCAACTGGAACACGCTCGCCGGTCTCCGTGCCCTCCTCGGTGTGTTCGAGGCCGCCCTTTTCCCCGGCTGCGCCTACCTCCTCTCATGCTGGTACCCCCGTCGCTCGATGGCGTCACGCAACGTGCTATTCTACACGTCGTCGGCCGTCCTCGGCAACTTTTCCAGCATCATGGGCTACGGCTTCTCCTTCATGGACGGCACCCGCGGCATCTCGGGCTGGGCCTGGATCTTCATCTGGTTCGGCGTCATGACCGTCATCATTGCCATCCTTGCCTACTTTGCCCTCGTCGACTTCCCCGACCGCGCCACCTTCCTTACCGAGGAGGAGCGCAACATTGTCCTCACCCGTATCCAGCGCGACCGCGCCGACTCGGTCCACGACCCACTCACCTGGCCCAAGATTGTCAAGTACTCGAAGGGTACGCTGCCTCTCGCGCGAATGTCACTCACACTCAGACTTCAAGCCCTGGCTCTTCGCCTGGTTCTTCATGTCGGCCACCGTCTCGTCGTACGCCCTCGCCTACTTCCTCCCCGTGATCCTTGCCCAGCTCGGCTTTGACAACGTCCAGTCAATGGTCCTCAACGTACCCCCCAACGCCTGGTCCGTCATCCCCGCCCTCATCACCGCCTACATTGCCGACAAGTACCGCCACATGCGCGCCGCCGTCATCGTCTTCAGCGGCATCTGCCTCATTGTCGGCACTGCCATGTACTCGCAGCTCGGCGCCACCCAGAAGGTCGCGCGCTACGCCGGTATCTTCCTTGCCGTCCAGGGTGGCAACTGCAACGTGCCCCTCGTTCTCTCGTGGGCCCAGACCTCGATCCGTGCCCAGTCCAAGCGTGCGTTCATGGCCGCCGTCGTCGTCTGCTTCGGCGGTATCGGCGGTATCCTCGCCTCGGTTGCCTTCAACCAGAACGAGGCCAAGAAGGGCTACCGTTCGGGTGTCATCTTCACCATGGCTATTAACGCTGTCACCGTTGTCGGCGCCGTCATCCTCCACCTCTGGATGCGCAACGAGAACCGCCGCGCGGAGCAGAACGGCAAGGTCCTCGAGGACGACGAGAACTTCCGCTACCAGGGTTAGAGTGGCGTTGAGCTGAGCTTGCAGTTGAGGAGTGTGTGTACAAGAGGGGATGTTTCTGGTCCGTAGGGCTTGTACTGTAGTAATGCAGCAGTTTAATAGGAGCGGGTGAGACGGTCAAGGCATCGGGCATCGGGGTCTGAACGCCGCTTGCCGAAGGGTCAGAGCGCTCGGCCTGCTCGGCAGGCCGGCCGGCACGTACATGGCCAAGTTTCGCTGGGGACTTCACCCTGGTTCCACCAGCGAGCCTCAGGTGTGAGCTTGTCAGCGGCGCGCGGTCCTCGATGACTCGATATCGTACACGTACATATACCTGCTACAAGATTAACATGATTGCCCTCTGGCTCCAGATGTCAGTCATGCGCAACTCCTCCTCGCCTGCATCCTTCCGCCTCCACACCTCGTACACGATCTGTCATTAGCTGGGGCCTCCCCACTGACTTACGCTCTCGAGGCGGTCAATCTCAACGAGCCCACTCGACACCCTGCTGTCAGCTGGAGGCACTAAAACACCTCACTTAGCGAAGTCGATGAGGATCTGCAGCCGCTTCTGGTCCTGCTTGTCCACGAGGCCCGACACGACAAGCATCGGGTAGTTGAGGTTGACCATCGATCCTGTGTGAATCGCAACCTCGGCGAGCAGCTCCATGATTGCAGAGGCACTGCGCTGCACGATGGTGTCATCGGGGCGGCGCCCGAACGCAACGCGCTGTAGGTGACAGATGAGTGAGTGCCGAATCAGCAAGTCGCCGAACTGGACGCGAATGGGCGCAGGCGACGAGTAAATGGTCGCGAGCGTAGTCGTCTCGAGCTCCCCATACATCGCTTGGCACGCCAGCTGATGTGACGGGTTGTGAGGTGATGCGGGGTTTGGACGTTCAGCCAGGAGCTGCGCGAGCTGGGGTCAGCTGAGCAGACAAGGGGACGTACCTTAGCGACAGCGAAGAGCGAGTGCAGGCTCATCCCAAAGTCCGACTGCATGACCTGCTGCGCGGACGCCACCTCCTCAATCCACTGCCTCTCGCCGTGCCGAGGGGGCTCAATCAAGAATGGCGCTATTCCCAGGCTCAGGGAGGCTGATATCAGCACGGCGACCGAAACTACTGACCGAAGGTGTCGTACAGCGCGAGGTACACGAGGTGCTGCTCGTACAAGCTGCTGCCAAAGTTGGCCGCGCGGTTGTCTGCCATCATCTTGCGTGGCCCCCCGCAGCGGTGCGCGTATGTGCGCAATAGCGCGTGGGTCTTGGCCCACAGTGGGTCGCCGCTTCCACACTGGCGTCAGCTCCATTGGGCCCAAGCAGGTGGACGTACATCACGCAGCAACAGCAGCTCAAAGAGGATGAGCATCGTCTCGGGTTCGTTGGGTCCCTCACCGCGGTTGAACGCGTGGATGACCTGTACTGCGTCGTCCGCGAACCGCCGCGAGCGAGCAATCATGGTGTCGTGCCCCTCAGCCGGCCGCGTGCCCTCAAACGCGCGCGACACGGCACCCAGGCTCCACGTGACGCTCACGAGTGCGGCAGCCAGCGTTGCCTGGGCGCTGGTGCCGACCTCGGCAGCGCCACCCGCCGATATGAACATCTGCGCCTCCCACAGCTTGGCAAGGACACGGTCGCCGCGAGCACGCGCGCCCGGCTTGGTCGGGTGGGCATTCAGCTGGTGTCAGCGCGGACTGAGGTGATACGCACTAGTCCTGGGGATGAGACGTAGGATATGCCATCGAGGAATAGGCCGAACTGATCTGGTAAGATCGGGCTGGACGCCGCCTCGTCGAGCGGCGCTGTCTCCCGTGGGGCCGGTCCCGTCCATGCCGCTGTTGTCAGGTCCACTCAGGCTCTCGGTAGCTAACGCACCTCGCAATAGAGCAGAGCCAGGGTTGCGACTTTGACGGGCAGGCGCGCGGGCGAGCGGTGCTCGCTGGGCTGCTGCAGAGCCCATCTGCGGCTGTTGCCCCGTCACGAGCGCCTTGGGCCGAGCTAAGAGCTCGCGCTCACGTTGGGCGTCGGCGTTCGTGCGAGGGTAGACACAGTGCCGCTCGGGGTTGCGCCGGCAACGGTTGCATATTGGCTGGACGTCAGCTGCGAGGGAGCGGTGTACTGAGCTGGCCTGTGCGGCAGAGGTGACACACCTTGGTCTCGTCGCACTTGACGCGCTTCATACGGCATGTGAAGCACCCTGTGCGGGTCCGCGGCCCCTTCTTGCCGAGGTTTACTGGGGGAGCCGGCGGCGCATCGGCCACAGTGACGGCCTGCAGAGGTGGGGATGGTGCATCCGGCGTGGACCCTCCGAGTGAGCTGGTATCAGCGTTGTGCGCGGTTCAAGGGATCACATCCCGTCCAAGAGGGGCAAAAAAGGGAGTTGACGCACTTCATGGGGGTGGACTGCCGGCTCCAGTTCCGAAGCTGCTGGGCGATGCGGTCCGCGAGCCATGCGACCTGCTGGTGATCCCATGCCGTGTGCGCGCAGCTCGAGCATGTGAGGTGGACATGCACTGCACCACCCGCGAGCTCAATCTTGTGCGGGGGTGGGCGCGGCCTGGAGACGGCGGCCATGGTGTGAGAAATGAGAAGTTGATGTTGATGATGGATGGAGAAGCGCGAGTGGAGGTGGAGCTGGACCTTTCGGGGCCCGTGCCTGGGCTGGTGAGATGACCGTCCAAGTCCAGTCGCCGATACTGCCGACACCACCAGCGCTGACAACACTGATAACACCGTCAACACCGCCAACATCGCCGACGCCGGGACCGAAGCGGCCCCTCTTTTGTCCCAACCTGGGTTCGTGGTCGTCATCCTTGGAATGTTGTCTCCGATACGGGTTGTTTCACAAGCCGAGAGGAAAGAAAGGCACAGCCCTAGGCCACAAGCTCTGGCTGGCTTGGACTTGGGCATGGACTTGAAGCGTGCGGGCACTTGCAGGAGCAGCTGATGAACATTCCCCCTCACCCGTTTCTCCTAACAAACCGCGAAGTGATACGTTGGACGGAGGAGAAGCTAAACCTTTCATATGCCCACGACAATGCTAAAATGACAACTCTGCTGAACTAAAACTCAACTCCATTATGCCGAGAGAGCCGTTGGCTGCGGCACGTCCTGGACCTTGTCGTAGAACAGGTCGTCGAGCTGGGGCACGATCGACCGGGGGTGGCCGAGCGTGAGGAGCGGGTGCTCCCAGTTGACGTAGCCAAGGTACGGCAGCGACATGTCCCATCCGGCGAGACGCTGGGCCTCGATCGGGAGGCGCTTAACGGCCTCGATGGGGAGCTGGAGGTACTGGTTCTCCTCCTGCTTGAGGTAGCCGCACGAGAAGCCGCAGAGGGCCATGCAGCGGACAGAGTTGGGCGCGCCGACCTCCATCGAGTTGGCGCCGCCGCCGTGGTACACCGAGCAGAGAATGACGACACAGTCTCCGGGCTCGGCCGCGACGTGGATCGCGTCCTCGTACGTGGGTGCGGGGAGGTCGTCGGAGCGGATGTGCGAGCCGGGAACGATGAGGGTGCCGCCGTTCTCCGGGGTAACCTTGGTGAGGGCGGCGAGGGCGAGGATGCTCTTCTCCTGGCGGGGGTCCCAGACGTCCGAGCCCTTGATCTTGTCGTGGTAGATCGCGTCGTCGCGGTGCAGCTCCTGCGCCTGGCCGCCGGGATTGACCTCGAGGAGGGCGGTGACGTTGAGCTGGGGCTTGCAGGTCGACCAGTGGCGCTCAGGAGACGACATGGTGGTCTTGTCGCGGCGCGTGAGGGCGTGGTCGGCGAGGCCGTTGAGGACGGGGTTGAGGAGCATCGAGTGCACGTACGTGTCCGACTTGGCGAGGAGGCCCGGGACCTTCTTGGACGTGCTGGGGAAGAACGACCCGTCCCACTGCTCCCTGTTCCCCGAGGGGCCGAGCGCGTCGAGGTGCGGCTTGAAGTCCTTGTTCATCTGGTCGACCTCCTCCTTGCTGAGGAGACCCTTGAGGACGACGGCACCCATCTTGGCGATGAGGGCGTTGATCTCCTCCTGCGGCGCCTTGGCGTCGATGCAGAGGTCCTCGAGCTCGTACGGGTGGCAGCGGACCATGGTGATGTTACTTGTGGTGATGGGTGGAGAGTGGCGGTGGGATGAAAGGGTGAGCTAGAGCGGTGAAGGCGAGTTGAACTTGTTGATGAGGTTCAAGTCGGCGACGCAGACGACCTATATACCGCTCAACGCGTCGACATCTTGGGGAGCAGCGCGGGTAATCCTCTACATCGAAGTTGATCCTCATCTATGGAGATGTGGAACGCCGATGTGGTAGTGGTGCAGGCGACGTCACAGAGCACGGTGAGACGGCGCAGACGACGGAGCCAAAGGCCTGCAGAGCACTCCGCTCAACGCCGAGTGGATAAGGACGTCCGTTAGACGAGCCACCCCGGACCCATAGACGACCTTGACGAGGCGGGGGAATCGTAGACGAGGCACGCCCCGCACTTCGCGCTAGCGATAAAGGCACTGTGCCCTGTGCGGGGATGCATCGGCCCGAGATTGACAGCTGGGAAGGGCCGCCTGGCACCATCCATGGTCTAAGGTGACATGCTGCGAGAGTAACACCGTGGGGCCAACCTGGAGTCGCCAGCACGCAGCATCTCTCCGCCTACAGCACATGCCGTACCTGTATTGCTATGAGACAACTGCCATTGGACCACAGCCCCCCGCTGGAGCTGAACGTCGACCAGCGTGGGAGCGGCCCTCGCCACCTCATCTGCTCGTCGCCCAGAGTCCAGAGGGCCAGCGCACCGGTCCCGGTCACTCGACTAGCTCGCCAAAGTGTAGCACATGGTGCCGGGGACCCCGAGGGTCAGGTGACTATCACATGACACCCGCACAGCGATTCCCCCCCGTGTATCATGCTATCTGCGATACGTAGACGAGGTGGGCAGCCCGAGTAGCTGGAGCGAGACGAGATTGACGACACGAGGGGGCTCAGATATCGTGGAATGGCAGAGGGTGATAGTGGAATGCTACAGCCGACGGGGTGGGGGCCCGTTCATCCGATTATCCAGCTCGTCAAGCTCGTCTCCTCGCTCAATGGGCGGAGCGCTGATGGTCAATATCGCGTCCCCATGGGGACTAGAGCTGTATCGGGGGGCGATTGCAGCTATCCAGATCTGGTGCGAAGAGCCGAAGCCCGACGGCAGAGGAGAGGCTTGTGGGGTGGCGCTGCCTTGTGGCTTACCCGTCGCATCCTGTCGCATACACAGCGCTGCCGTCACTATGTCAACCGAAGTCGCCGGTACAGCCATTGCGCACGACCCGAGTAGTATCGTGTCCGCGGGCATTGGGACTGATAGCTGGCACATCCCCCAAGGCTGTCGCAGATGTGAATGGGAAGCAACGCCACTCGCTGCAGCTTATAGTCTTGCAGGTAGTGTGGCACCACCCCATCCCCACCAGTGCAACAGCCATGACCGTAGAACATACCAAGCAGCCAGAGGTTACCACCCCCGCCCACAGCGAGCACTCGAAGGAGGCGGGCAACGTCACCGTCATCGAGTGCGAGGCCGACCTCGACGGCGATGAAGGCCTCCACGAGCTCGGGTACAAGGCCGAGCTCCACCGCACCCGCGGGTTCCGCGAGGTGTTCTCCATGAGCCTCACTTGTGAGTCGCCGTCTGTCACCCACCACTGACTCCAGGCATGGCTGTTCCTTACGGGTGCGTTTGCGGACCCACATGTCCCAGCCGGGTGCTGACTCCAGGTATGGCACTGCGCTCTACGTCGGCATCATTGGCGGTGGGCCGCTCACCCTCATCTGGGGTGCTGTCCTCGTCACCTTCTTCCAGTGGTGTGTAGCGTTTTCCCTTGGCGAGCTCGCCTCCCGCTGGCCCACCTCCGCCGGCGCATACTACTGGACTTTCCAGCTCGCACCGAAGCGCCTCCGCACCGTCCTCTCCTACGTCAACGGCTGGATGGTGCGCTACCCCCACAATAGCGCTGACATCAGCTTCTGACGGCGCTCCTCCTCACCACGACCTCGGTCGCTTTCGGCATGAGCCAGCACATCATCGGGACGATCAACATCGCCAAGCCCGAGTGGGCGCCCGACCGATGGGTCTACATCCTCGTCGCGTACGCCCTCATCGCCGCCGCCTCGGTGCCTCTCTTGATGGTAGGTTTCCATTCCTTCGAATCACCCGATCCCGCACCGATGGCTCACCTCAGCCACCCCGTTTCCTCACGATTCTCGAGCAGACCAACGTCGTCATGATCTGGGTGTACAAGATCGCACACATCATCGTCCTCTCTGTCCGGGCCAAGGCGGGCCGCCGCTCGGCCAAGTACGCGTTCACGCACTACGACCCTAGCTTCTCGGGTTGGGGCGACGTGTGGACGTTCTTCATCGGCTTCCTCCCCGCCGCCTACGTGAGTTGGTACTTCCGGTGCCTAACTGACCCCAGGCCAACGCCGCACCGGGCTTCGTCCTCGCCATGACAGAGGAGACGCACAAGCCCGAGCTCAATGTTCCCCGAGCCATGTCGTACACCATGCTGCCCGCCTCGCTCATTCTCGCGTGGGGGTTCCTCCTTCCCCTCACCTTCACGATGCCACCCAGCGAGGTGCTCCTCGAGGCGCGTGAGTACCTCACCAACCCTTCCATGTAGCTAACATTAGCCGGTGGTATCATTCTCCCGCATGCGTACAAGCTTGTCGTCGGCAACGACACGGGTGCGATCCTGCTCATGTTCGGCATGCTCTACATGGGCTTCAACTGCCTGGTCGGCATCAACTGCACTGCCTCCCGCCAGCTGTGGTCATTCTCGCGTGATCACGCCGTTCCCGGCTCCAAGATCTGGTCGCGCGTCAACAAGAGCGGCAACGTGCCGTACGCCATTGCCTTCTGCCTCGTTGTGCAGTGCCTCCTCTGCCTCATCGACCTCGGTAGCACGGTCGCGTTCAGCTCGTTCGTCAGCACGGCTGTCAACGCCTTCGCGGCGTCGTACATGCTCCCGGTTCTCCTCAGCGTGCTCGAGAAGCGGCGCAGCATCGCCTCTGCCCCGTTCACCCGCCACACCGTGGGCTGGATGTGCAACATCGTCGCTCATCTGGGTCCCCCTGGCCCTGGTCATCTTTAGCATGCCCGTTGCGCTGCCCGTCACGCCCGAGAGTATGAACTATGCGAGTGTGGTGTTTGGTGGGTTCATCACCATCGCCGCTGTGTGGTACCTCGTCTACGCGCGGCGCGTGTATGAGGGCCCGCCCGAGAGTATGGGGATGTGAGGAGGGTGTGACGGAGGATGGTTCGTTGTACTCGTCCAAATATAGCGGAGTAATGGAATGATTGTCTTGGCCGAGGGCTCACCGAGAGCAGTATCCACGCTTACTGCCAGCTGCCCCCGCCCTCGCCCGACGACGTCCGACATGGCGCCGCTCAGACTCGGACTCATAACTCCACCAGAACCCTGCCGGTGCCTGCTCCGTTAGCTCCGGGCAATTCGGTTCACCTCGGGCACCTGGCGCCACGATAACGACAATTCGGTCTTGTCTCGGTCTGTTGGCCTCCTCGCTGCGTGGGAACCTACCATCCCACCAACGTCATCTACTCTCCACAACTGCCTTGCATGTGCTTCAGCGACGTGGACCTTTTGTGCCCCCAGCAGCTCGAATCAGCTTGCAGCGTGTTATGACGTACGGCCGCCGGGTGGCTGCGGGATGAGTAGGTGGCGCAAGTGCTGGATAGGTGCCTCAAGCCCGCTCCTGCCCCGAGTAGAGAGATATAAAGGCAACCTTTTTCCGCGAGGTTCCATGTAACACCAATCCATCATGGCCAAGCACAGTGAGTAGGGCACAGAGCGACGCTCACCCAGTCACCGCTACCTTCGACTCCAAGGCGTGGGACATGAACCCCGCCCACCTCGGCATCGCGTTCGAGCACGACCACGCCGTCACCACCCTCACCTTCAAGGGCGACCTCGAGGGCACCGGCACCGGCTCGTACGTCGTCACCTACCTCCCAGGGCACGGGGGCCGGGACAAGGGCCACTTCTCGTACTGTGAGCATCTCGCTCAGCCACGTTGGACTGACGGGTAGCCGGCCAGATCCTGTTCGAGGGCACGATCCTCGGCAAGAAGGGCGACATCATCATCCGTGAGGGCGGGTTCTCTACCGGCGACAGGTTCCACTCGGACTGGATCTTCGACTCCATCTCCGGCTCCGGTGAGCTCCAGGGCCTCGCTGGTGAAGGCTCGTACGACTCCAAGCCCGGCCCTACCAAGACCAACCAGGAGGTCAAGCTCACCGTCTCGTTCCCTTAGGAGGACTTGCGCTGTTAAGAAGCTTCAGATGCAGGTGTTCAGAAGTGCTGTGGGGTGCGTGATTGACAGGAGGGGTAGCCGTAGCGTCTCCCATCGCGGGGGCAAGATGGTCGAGGTAGTTTGCAGTACATCCAAGGCATCTAGGTGGCTACTGATACAACACACGCTCTAACATATCTACTCGAGGCGCTCGTCGAACACGAGATCGACATCGGCCTCGTCCTCGCCGCGCCACACCTTGGACGCCTCGTTGCATCCCGCGACAGTGTTGCGAACGTCCGTGACCATGCCAGCAGGGCCGCTAACGAAGACCTTGGATGGTCCAGCGACGCGCTTGAGGAAGTCGCGCACAGCTGCGCCGGTGTCGGGGCGGCCAGGGACGACGGTGAGGGGCTTCTCCTCACCACCGGGGGTCTCGACGGCAGCCTCCTCCGAGGGGTCGTCGCGCGTGTGATGTACGATGACGGAGATGTGCGAGGCGCGGAGGCGGGCCAGCTCCGGCGCCACCCACTCGACGTCGCGGGCAGCACGGACGGACCACACGAGCTGGATGTGCGCGGCGGGCGGGTGCTGCGCGAGCAGGAGGAGAACGGGAAGGACAAAGGTGATGCCCGTCCCGCCGGCGATGCAGAGGACGTTGGTCGTCGGCGCGAGCGCGCGGGTGATGTCCCCGCCGTAGGGGCCGGTGAGGATGACGGGGGTCGATTCGCCCGCGAAAGCCGTGAGTTTAGACGTCTCGCCACGCTTTGCACGGATGAGATACGCGTGGCTCTCGCCGGGGAGGGAGAGGGGCGTGAACGGGTGGGCTTGCCAGATGCTGCCGGCCGGGAAGGTGAGGTAGAAGTGCTGGCCGATGGCGTGGGTGAGGTCCTCCGGCACGTCAATGTCGAGACGAACGACATCGGTACCGTGATGCGAGACACGCGCGGGGAAGCTGGTGAACGCACCATGCCCACCGCCCAGGATACGGTAGTGGATGAGGCCGGTGCGGAGGAGGCGGACACCGCGGTCGACTCCCCAGAGGACGAGGGCCGGGATCATGAAGCACTTGAGCTGGGCCCAGTGCGCCCAGCACGCGCCGATGTAGATCATGGCGAGGACCCAGTGAGCCTTGCGGAAGAACTCGTAGCCGAAGGCCCTGCGAGCCCACGACGTGGACAGACCCCAGAGGAGGAGGAGGAGAATGAGCGCGACGCACCCCCACACCATGTACGTCTGGACGATCCACTCGCGCGCGACCTTGGGCTGGGGCTGGTACAGCTTGACCTCGACCACGGTCCAGCCGATGGTGTGCACCACACTCTGGATCATGATGATGTGGCCGACCCAGCGGTGCAGGAAGTTGAAGTGGTGGTAGGGCACGCCGGTAGCAGCGGAGAGGATGCTCTCACGGGAGGCGAGGAGAATGGAAATGGGCGTGAGGGCGTACGCAAAGATACCGATGCGGTCGGCGAAGACGCCGAGCGACGTGCGCGTGTTGTACACGCCCGGCATGTTCTTCACCGGCGTGACCCACTTCTGGTACGTCATGCCCACAAAGGAGAAGACGGTGAGGTACGCGACGAGGCCCGCGAGCAGGAGGAGCTGGAGGCGTGTCGTATGTCCAAAGAGCCAGGTGAGGGGTGCGTTGCGCAGGGTGTGCCGCCGTATCCACGCACCCATGGCCGCCTGGAAGCGTGGGAGCGCGCTCCGGCTCCGCCCCAGACCGAGACCGAAGGAGGCCCACGCCGCCCACAAGAGGAGGATGCCGCCCAGCGCGGCGTACATGATCCCCGCGTAGAGCATGCCACGATCATGCGATTCGTACACGAGTTCGAGGTACTCGCAGGACCCCGCGTCGTTCGTGCACGGCATCACACGCGGGTGGTAGCCCCAATGCGGCTCGAGGCGCTCCGCCGTGTCATAGTCTTGAATGTGTCGTGGGATCATGCTGAGGTTAGCCGGCGTCCAACTGAGCGTGCGTCCGACTCGAGCGTACCTAGTATCCACCATCCCGCCAGAGTCAAGATGCCAATGTCGAAGTGAGATGGAGAACGTCAAACGTGCTGCCCATCGCATGTATCAGCCCCACCGATCCAGCGAACTCGACAGATGCACCACCCCGGAACAACTCTTAGCGGCGGATCAACGCGATCCCAGCCGCAGTAGGCGCCACCCTGCCACCCCTGTACATTCCATGCATACGGCCAATAAATTTACGGCAGGCCCAGATGCCTCACCATCTTGAGGCGTGATCGGGCAGGCACAGCCAGTCAGCACCCAGCATTTCTGTATGCCTCACCTCCTTGCGGCCAAAAGTGAGGACCCGTGTGGTTGGTCAAGACCTGCTGAAGCGGCGGTTGAAGCGAGCCTGGCCAGGGTCTGGATATTCTCGGCGATTTCCGACGTGGGACGGAAGATCACGAGCTCCGTCAAGTCCCAGATCTGCCAGCAAGCAAGCAGAGCTGGATGGTGGTGGGCGTCATTGCTTGTCTGCTTCACTGTTCACACTGTTCACTCTTGCATCTACTCGACTCAACACCATGAACCACGGGAGCATGGACAGCGGCAACGCGACCTCGTGCGAGGTAGCGGTGAGTTGGCAGTCACCGCGACAGCCGTGATAGCGAACAGCCGGCTACGCCGGTTGATCTCGCAATCCGCATCTCGCTGATATCAGATGCTCTGGAACTGGAACACGGTCGACACGTGCGTCCTCGCCGATGGGTGGAAGATTACGGGCAACGGCCTCTTCGCGGTGACATGTATCGGCGTCGCTGCGATGGCGCTCGTGCGCGAGTGCGTCCTCCACCTCTGCGTCCGGTACGACCACCTCGTCAAGCGCCAGCTTTCGAGGCGGTACGCTGCGGGCCGCGTCGCGCCGTGGGCGCCTGCACGAGCGACCCCTCTACAGCAACTCCTCCGCGCTGTCTTGCACATGGGAAGCACCGCGCTCGGATTCCTCCTCATGCTCATCCTCATGAGCTTCAACGGGTACATCTTCATCAGTGTGCTGCTTGGGCACGGGATGGGCAAGTACTTCTGTGACTGGATGACGGTCCACAAGTGAGTTTGCCGGTGCGGAGTGGCAGGCGAGGGAGGGCCCGGACACAGCTGACGCTGACCACAGGGATCCGCGATGGGAGCTGCCTTTGCCCGCGACGACCGAGACGCCAAGGACAGAGGCGCAGTGGAGGGAAAAGCCGTCCGAGTGCTCTACCCCATCAACACCAGGGGAGCAGAAGCAGCCGTGTGTCTAGGGGACAGGCAGTGTATATTAGGATCGTTACCATGCAGCAGATCATTGACTCGGCTCTGACCGGGTGCAGGGTTGCCGACGCATCTCTGCCGCGATACAGTGGGCGATTCGCAGCGGTGGTGGAGATTGCGCCTGCTGCGTCGCGAGTCCGGCACCTCCGCAGTCGGCTGCGACTCGCACCGCTCGACTCAGCGAATACACAGCCGAACCAGGTCATGGGGATGCAGAGTGGTGGCGGTCATGCCAAATCGGCGCGTCCGACTTCCGCCAAGCCTCTCGCGATCAGTGCGCATTCCAAGAACGATCGAACAGCCCTTCGGTCGGTGCCACCGCCGCAAACATGGCCTGTGCAGCCGGAAGTTCCGCGCTCGCCCTTGTCAAGACATGCATTATGCTAATACAGTTGAGGCTATGCGATGATTGTTATACTTTGTACAATGTTGAAACTTTTGCTGTGAGCAGTTGAGTGCGGGAGCCGTTGAGGCCCCGATGCTGTCTATGCTCTAGGGTCCATGATTAAACGAGGTCCTCCGGTGCTGGAGGAGGAGCCTCAGGCGTCTTCCGCCACTTGTGGTAGTGGTGGGATGTGACCTCGAGCATGCGCGGCCCAATGGAGAGAATCGAGGCCAGGAGGAAAGTGACCGCGCAAAAGATGGCGGCGTACGTGAACCTGCCGTCATTCACGGCGATGAGGGCGCCGCAGATGGGCGGGCCGGCGATCATGGTAGGCCCACACACGCTCCATGCGATACCGATGCGCATTCCGACCTCCTCGACGGGCGAGATGGTTGCGATGACGGCCGAGACGAGAGTGAGCCAGGCGCCCGAGATCCATCCGTAAAGGATATACCCGACGATGAGGGCACCCTCTGGAATGGGGCACGGGACGTAGAACCCGAGGAGGACGACGACGGTGGCGAAGGACGTCGTGCCGAACACGTTCCACACACCCCATTTGTCGGCCATCATACCGCTGAGCGTGCGGCCGAGGAACGAGCCGGCGCTCATGATCGCGATGGCGTAGTCGTATACCGGCTGGCTGACGCGGTTGGCGGTTGCGATGATCGGCGCGTTGAACAGCGGGCTCATCCAGTTGAACATGTACATGGCGCAGCCGATGGCGAAGAACGTGAAGCGCACATCCGTCCAAGGGTGGGCGAGGCGGCGCCATGGGACAGGCTTGCGCTTCGGCAGGCGGCTCTTGACAAGCACCCACGCGGGGGCCATCAGCACAGCGCTGAGGCCGGCGATGATGAGCAGCGAGTCGCGGAAGCTCAGCAGCTGGAGGAGGTGCTTGAGCATGATGGGAAAGATGATGGAGCCGAGGCCGCTCCCGCCGACGATGACACCGATGGCCGCGCCGCGCTTTGTCGAGAACCAGTGCCCGCCGATGGCCGTCACTGTGGGCCAGATGATGCCGCTCGCAAAGCCGAAGAGGAAGTGGGCGAGGAAGAACTGGTAGAACTCCTTGCAGAAGGCCATGGCCACGACGGCGGCAACGGCAAGCGTCGTGCCCACGCGCACGAGGGGGGTGGCGCCGTATGCGTCAAAGACACGGCCCCAGATCACGGAGGGGAAGAAGACCAGACAGCTCTGCACGCTTCCGATCCACGCGACGGTCGACTTCGAGTACCCATTCAGCTGGTTGTGGAGGTAAAACTCCTGCAGCTGCCCAAAAGAACAAACTGGCGTCAGCAGGCACGCGGGGGCGGGGTCGGGTACTCACCAAAGCCCATAAGGCAGAACGTCACCCACCCGCCTTGGAATGCGCAGAGCCACGCCTCGCGCCCGCCATTTGGGGGTGGGCCGACGTCCGGCGTGCGCGGGGTGACGGGCTGGTCGGGGTCGGTGGATGCGAGCGTCTTGGCGTCGGGCGCGATCGAGAGGGTGGGCTCGGTACTCTCGTCGTCGTCGCGCCCCTTCTCGAGGTATGGTGTGGTGTAGGTCATGTCCTGCAGCGTCGAGGACGAGTCTTTCAGCATCGCGAAGAGGCTAGCAGGAGAGTGTGGGGATGAGGAGGAGCTCCATGCCCGAGTCAGCTAGTTAAACATGTGTCTGGCTCAGGTGGTTGTTGCCGGAGTACCTGATTGTGCGGGGCCAGAGGGGCGATAGCTGTCGGACGAGGGCGACGTGCCGAGATGCCGACTCAGTATTTAGTCACCTGAGCCCGTTTCTTGGGTCGGAATGGGCGCTTTGGTTGAGCGCATCATTCCAGCAGGGAGTGTGGAGAGCGCCGCCGCCAGGGATGACGGTTGGCGCGCGGCTGCGAGCGAGGCAGGAGAGGAGAGGAGAGGAGAGGGTGGAGGGAATGCGCCGGGTGAGGGACGCGGGGGAGGTGGGGGAGGGGGTGTGGAGCTTCCGGCTGCTGAGGTGGGTGGGCGTTTGTCAGCCACCAACCACAGAGTAGCCGTTCAAGATGCCGTCCTAGACACCTGGCCGTCGACATGCCTCAATTGAATGATAATTGCTGAACGCGGATCTTGCAGATCACTCAGAACACGCGCATCAATGTTCGGCAGAAATGAGTAGGCGAGACCACCTGCACCTGCATCACCGCCACCACCATGCACCATGCACCACCTCTGTTGACGTCGTCTCGCTTGGATCGGTTCGTGACATAGACTGCAGAATATGCCTCACGCGGGCCCCGGTGGGCCACCGGAACTTCCCTGGTGCCGCCTTAGCGTGGCGGAGTCTCCGCACCAACCACGGCATCTCACAAACCGGCTCACCACATGTCCTGAAGCTTATTACTCCCTCGGAGTTCGCCTCTTGATATCCAGACTCGATGCAACGGAGCTAAGACCTCTTCTCCGTTTGAGCTGTCCACGTGAGTTTCTGATCCCGTCGAGCTCGACTCTTTGGAAGCTGACGTGAAGTGGTCTCGACCAGGCCTACCAGGAGCGATGACAGGTCAAGCCTTGGTGGACAGGAACGGGGGTGACTGGGTTCATGAGGGTCACCGTCCGACGCGAGGGGCAGGCGCGTCGACGCGTCCACATCTCTAGGACTCACACGGTCACAGTCACACATGCGATTACAGTACTTGCATGCACCAGAGGAGCTGGGGAGCGAGCTGGGGAGCGAGACATGCGACCCTGTTTCAGCGATGTCCTACTCGACCTGGAACAGCACTCTACCCCCTTGCCTCCTCTTGACGCCCAAGCATCGCAGCCTTGCCAGTGCTTCTCTTATGTACTTTGCACACTTCCTGATCCCGACGATTACGCTTAATGCTCACAGACTGGATCCGAGACGCTTCGCTTCGGGACGAACGTGTCACATGAGAAACGAGCATGTGAAGGTGCGGTGTTTATAAGCACATGCACTTCCGTCGTCGCGTCCTACCACCCGGCACTCCCCCAACCATGACCAACAAACTGCCTTTCTCCCTCGACACTGTGGCGCCTACCGCCGAGGTTGCGCAGCGCAAGGACACCCCCCAGACCTCCATCGACGCTCCCACAAAGCCTCCTGCCGACAGCGCGCGTCCCCTGAACATCCCCCCGTTCTCTTTCGACCCCCCTGCAAAGCCCGCTGCCGATGTTGCGCGGCCCAAGGACACCCCCCTGTTCTCCTTCGACCGTCCTGCACAACCTCCTGCCGACGTTGCGCGCCCACTGAACATCCCCCCGTTCTCCTTCGACGCTCCTTCGAAGCCCGCCGCCGATGCTGCGCGCCCATTGAACATCCCCCCGTTCTCCTTCGACGCTCCTTCGAAGCCCGCCGCCGATGTTGCGCCCCCCAAGGAGACCCCGCTGTTCTCCTTCGACGCTCCCGCAGTTGCCGCACAGCCCTCTGGCGGCCGCCTCCCTTTCTCGCTGGACGCTCTCTCCTGCCTCAGCTCAAGGAAGCATGCTTCGGGTCCCACAGACCCCACGCCCGAGCAAGCAGTGCCGTGCTCTTGGGACCTGGGCATCATCGGCCGTGAGAGCAAGGGAGATCCGCCCGCGTGGGACAAGCATTTGGACACGCTCGCGCGCAAGACCGCCAACGCGATCGACGAGTTCCTCCTCAAGCACGTTCCCGGACCCCGCGACCAGTTCAACTACTTCTGGGTATGCTACCAGCGCGACGAGGGAACGAGTACCCAGACCGGCATGTTCCGCAAGGTTGACGGGACCATCCTGTCCTGGAACGATCTTGGGGCCTCGGATGTGCTCGAGTTGCTGGGTGCCCTTGGGTCGGCGTGGACCGATCTCGTCTTCCCTGACGATGACGGCGACGATGATGGCTCCGAAAGTGCCAGCAAGGGCAAGGACTTCCCCTTCCGCACCGTTTTGGGCTACGACATGCGCACAAATGCACTGGAGAGCGTGTCGAGCGAGTGGGACGAGGCGACGATGCGCCACCGCGAGCTGGACTTGGTCGCCATGAACGAGTGGTGGGGCCACCGCCTCAAGACCACCGGGGACGCGAGCGCGCGCCTCGTTCTCGCCCCGGATGCCGGATACGTCCGGCAGATCGGCTCAAAGGAGCGTGTGCTGGAGCCCTCGGACGGGCCCCTGCCTGACCCCAAGCAGCAACTCGAGGACCTCCCCGCCAAGAGTATCGCGATCGTCACCGCCTGGCTCGACGAGCACTCTCCCTACAAGTCCCCCGAGGAGTCACCGGACGAGAACCCTTCCGAGGAGGTGTCCCCCGACGAGAACCCCGACGAGTGGGCCGACGACGAGGACCAGAATGTCGCCCCAGCCGAAGACTGGGACCCCGACTACATCTGGGTTTACCACTTCTTCTCCGAGGGTGTCACCCTGTCGCGCGCCGCCTTCCGTAGCAAGGGGGAAGTGTTCGAGCCCATTGGCCTCGGCGTCGAGGCAGTGGTGATGGGCGACCTGCAACGGGCCCTGGCGCGCGAGTGGCTCAAGGTCATCCCCAACAACCTTCGCAAGACAAAGGTCGGGGTCGACTTCCCACCTCGCTTCATAATTGGCTACGACACGCGCGACAAGACGTTCAAGACGAGCACCGACTGGGAGGAAGAGCGTGTCACCCACCCCGTGTTGGATTCTTCGTCGGTTTGGGAGCACTGGCTGAAGCGGCTCCAGGACAAGGGCGATGACAGCGCCGTCCATGTCCTCCCGGCAGAGGCCTCCCAGTATCCAGACGAAGATCCCAAGTGTATTATCATGTAGTGCATCATGTACAGTGTGGACGTGAGTAGAGCATGGTCGCGCCGGTGTCTACTCGGTGCTGCGGAGTCTGCGGACCAGCAGTGGGAGCTGGCCACCCGGTTCGCCCTTGACCTGCGGCCGCGTCGCCAGGCTGCATCAGCTGAGCTTGCTTGTCTTACCCACCTGGTGAAATGCAGGATCTCGGGCTTGGAGGGGAGGACCTCGAACTCGAACGCGCGCAGAAGTGCATACAGCGCCGCCTTGATCTCGAGGATCGCGAGGCGGTAGCCGATGCAGGCATGCGGACCAGAGATGAATGAGGAGACGCTGGCGTTAGCTCCGGACAGACGGTGACTCACTTGCCCCACACACCCGGCACCTGCATGCGTGGCAGGGCGGGGTCGGCGTGGCGCGCGGGGTTGAACACCTCGGCGTCGTCGCCCCAGATCTCCTTGAGGCGGTTGAGGCACACCATCGAGATGAAGAAATAGCTGCCCTTGTCAACCGGCAGCGCGTTAATCACGCGTCCATTTTTGAGCGTGATCGGCTTGGCGAGGGGCAGCACCATCTCCTTGGTCGCCGCGCGGGCCGTGCAGGTCGCTGGCGGGTGGAGGCGGAGCGTTTCACGGATGACTGCATCCAGGACTGGCAGAGCATTGAGGGCTTCAAAGGCCGGGAGCTCGTCGCCCGCCAGCACCTCGGCGCGCAACTTGGCCTGCCAGTCGGGGAACATGGCGAGCTGATGGAGAATAAAGCTGATCGTCGCGGCCGTCGTTGTGCTTCCGGCGAAGAGCTGGGTCAGCTGCTTGTTACATCATGAAGCTCACAAGCGCGGCCATCTGAGCGCGCACCTCATCGTTCGTGAGATGCTGGTCGCTCTTGGCCCCCGCGCCCCCTTTCGCAAGCAGCGAGAGGAGGTCCTTGGCGTCCGGCTCGGTGCCAGCTTCACTCTTCTGCGTCACGAGGGTCTGCGTCAGCACACCCCAGGAGGTACTCACATCGGAGAGCCGCTCCATGTACCCGCGGACTTCAGCGATGATGCGCCGAGCCTTCGTCGGCTGCTGTCAGCTCGGTCACGCGGTGACGCACAATCTTGTCCAGCACGGGCAGGATGTTCTGCGCCTCCGTGAGGAGCGCCATCCCGTTAGCGGCGTCGACGAGGCGGTTGAACCGGTTCGCCAGCAGCTCTGGGCTATCGTCCTCGGGCGAGAGCGAGTTGAAGTCGTGCTCGAAGCCCGCGACACCGATGACGTCGGTCGTGAGGCTGCCCGCGAACTTGAAGACATCAATCTTGCGGGCGCCCGGCACCCGGTCCTCCGGTGCGGGCGGGTGGCCAGCATAACCCTCGAGCCCGTCGTCGTCGATCAACCGCTCGAAGAGGCGAACCAGCTCGTCGGCCTTTCCAAATACCGCCGGTTGCATCGCCCGGATCGAGCCTGCCGAGAACGCGGGGTTGAGCGCCCGCCGCAAGCGGCGGTGCTGATCCCCCTCGATCGTGGGCAAGCTGTCTGCGCCCATAATGTGTCCCAGAATGGTGCGGAGGTCGCGAGGCCGCTCAAACTCGTCCGGGTGCGCAAAGATGTACCCTATCGCGACGGGGTCGAAGGTGTATATCCGCTTCTGGGCGAACAGGGACTCGTAGATGCCCGTCCAACCCCACTGGAACCAGTCGGGGTGGATGAGCGTCTCACGGTGGTCGGCGAGCTGCGCCATGTTGCCGAGGAGCCAGCCAAACCATGGGCGCGCGGGACCCGGGAGTGCGCGCACCTCGGGGGTGTTGGACGGCGAGTGGTCCGGGGTAAAGAGGCGCATGAGCAGCCATGCTGCGAGGGCGAGCGGCACCCACCACCCCACCAGGGAGCTGGGGCTCCAGTCGCTCGAAGTGAGCCCCGTTAATAGCGTCGAGGTCGAGTTGGACATGGGAGGAGTGGAGTGAACAACGTCTGCATTCAGCGCCAGCC
Organism: Cutaneotrichosporon sp. PK4640; assembly: GCA_023630115.1. NCBI lineage: Eukaryota > Fungi > Basidiomycota > Tremellomycetes > Trichosporonales > Trichosporonaceae > Cutaneotrichosporon > Cutaneotrichosporon sp. PK4640. The sequence continues at coordinate 68,521 of JAMALN010000164.1, forward strand.
CATTTGCCCACCCACGAAGCATGTGACGACGACTCACGATAAGCCCGGGCCGCTCGGAAGCGGGAGCTGGAAGCTGGGAAACCAAATGCCAGCAGCAGCAGGGCGCAGCCAGGACAGCAGTGAGGTGCGCACACCACCGTTCAGGCACCGAGAGGCACAACCGCTCTCGGCATTCTACTCCCAATCTGCTAATCTCAAAAACATCCGCACCCAATCTGCTCCTTCCGACATCGAAATTACAGCACCCCATCGACGATATCTACGCATCCAAACCCGCTACGGGCCCCAAACCCCACCCATCAACGGCCAAGCATCCGATCTGTGTACTTGTGTGCTCTAAAACGTTGTCGAGGCCGCAGGGAGCCTACCATCAGCTCCTCCAGGCCGCTTAGCTCAGCTGGTTAGAGCATTGTACTAATACGCAGCGCGTATCAGTAATGCAAAGGTCGGCAGTTCGATCCTGTCAGTGGTCAGCCTTCAGAGAAGCTCCTCTTTTACCTTTCGGCAGCGGAGATGTCGATGGACGCAGTCAAGAACGAGTCACGTGACCCCTCGACAAGCGCAGATCGGGCGTGTAGCTCAGTTGGTAGAGCGTGTCATTAGCACGGCGTGTCGAGCGACGCGTAGAGATCTTGACAAGGTCTTTGGTTCGATTCCTAACTCGTCCAGAAGCGTATCTTTTGGTATGCGCCGCGAGGAGGGAGAGGAGGCATCGTGATCGCATCTAGGCCGACTCGGCTCGCTCCTGCGCCGCTAGCCGCTTCAGATCTGCATTCTCAACCGCCCCTTCGGCGTTGCGCAGCTCCCAGCCCTCCCCCGACGCGAGACGCACACATGCGGCAGCCAGCTCGGTCGCCTGGATCATCCCGCTGGGCCAGACGTACGAGAGTGCGTCGAGGATAACGCGGTTGTACCAGATGAGATCTGGGCGGCGCTGCGGTCAGCCATATCCACGGTGTACCTGGGCAGGGGCTTGGTCCAACCGTCGAGGGCTTCCCGAAACCATGCGCTCGCGACTCACCTCCTCCGTGGCCAGGATCCCGCCCGGCCGCACAAACACGGGCTTGAACGCTTCGTCCTCTCGTGCGCGCAACGCCGCCTCCGTCTCGCCCTTGATCCGAACGTACGCCGGCGCAAACCACCCCGGTGACTGGCTGATCCCCATGCTCGTCATAAAGACGAAGCGCAGCGGCTGCTCCGCCGTCCCGAGTGCAGCGAAGGCTCGCGCTCCCTCAAGGGTGAAGTCGCGGGTGATGCTGGTGTCAGCGACTACGTGCACATCTCACGAGTACACCCTCTTCCGCACCTCGCTCCCCGGTGCTGCACCTGGGGCTCTGGGGCACCCGCAGCCGAGTGATTCACGGCCGACTCACCGCTCATACTCCTGCCCCTGCACTTGCGTCCGCATCGCCCCCAGCGCCCACACCACTGCGTCGTACCCGCGCAAGCGCTCGACGAGGGCGGGCTTGATCGCGTCGAAGGACCCCCACTCCTCGGAGGGGAGGATGACGGTCGAGAGCTTGGTGCTCGAGACGGGCGGAGCGCGGCGACCCAGCACCGTGACGTGGGTGATGAGGGGAGAGGCGAGGGCGGCGGAGAGGATCGCCGAGCCGGCTGTTGTTAGGTGCGATGGCGGTGGGCGCACCTGTTCCAGTGGCGCCGGTTAGAATGATCTTTGCCATGAGGATGTGGGTCGTGGCGTGGTGGACGGTTGAAAGATGGGGCGGGGAGGTGTAAACGACGGAAGCGTCTCGATCGCGTGTCGTCATCGTCGCGGATCGCCGCTGCCGGTGCCGGTGCGGAATCAGTCCGGCTGTCATCCACAGTGCAACTCTACACGTCAGAGGGGTCACCTGTGCCATTCATACATGGGTTTGGCACACGGCACGTCGACGTGTGCACGGCTTCCAGACCAACAAGTTTGACCCTCCACACATGTACATGTATGATGCTTGCAACACTACTGAACCTCTTGGGGCCTCGGCTTCGGAACCCGAGTCTCTACAGTGACTTCTACTCCATAGTCAGGTCGATGACCTCAACCTTCTTCCCCTTCAGCTCCTTCATCAGCTCTGCCTTCAGCTGCTCCTTCAACTCTGCCTTCAGCTGCTCCTCCAGCTCCGCCTTCAGCTTTGCCTCCAGCTCCGCCTTCAGCTCTGCCTTCAGCTCCGCCTTCAGCGCCTCTTTGAGCTCCGCCTTGAGCTTCCCCATTGATTCCTTCCCTTCCCCCTCCTCGGTCCCGGCTTCTATCTTGGTCTCGTCCTTCAACGAGTCACTGGCGCTCTTGTGCTTCTTGGTGCTCGAGCTGCTGTTCTTGTGATTGGCCTTGCGCTTCTGAGTCGGCGCGATCTGGGGCTTGGTGTCCTTATCATCGTCATCGGCCCTCGCCCCCTCCCCTTCCATCTCACTGTTCGTGATGCCGAGCCGTTGGAGACACTCCTTCGAACGATACTGCCGTTAGGTTATGTATGAGTTGACTCACGTGAAATGTGAGGGTGAGAGAGGCAATGGATTTGTCTTGTGTAAACCGATAGGAGCGATTCAAGGAGGCTTCCCCGCGAGGCTCTCCGCTTCCGTCAGTCAGAGATCCCTATGTGATGAGACCAACATAACGAATGACTTGAGGGTCTATGGTTAGGAAGTTCACCCCTCACCTTTAGACCAGCTCACCTTGGCAGCTTTCTGTCCCATCATTGATTGTTCGGCCACAAAGTTCGCTGTGCGGGTGGCGCTGGTCAATGTGCGAGATCCAGCGCTGAAAGTGAGGGTGATAGTGCCGAGCTGTTTGAGTAGCTCCGGGTCGGGCGGCGGCCCATCCTCTGCAACATCCTTCAAATCAGCGAGCTTTGGTTTGACATGGAAACTTACAGGAGAGCCAAACTTCAGGTATCTGCTGATGACCCTCGAACCGTCTGTTACATTGAAGTGGTCGCATTCAGATTTGGAGCGCTTGGAACCGGCAACGGCTGTGTCGAGCTTGCGCCCGTCAACGTGCAGCTCCCAGCAAATCGCGTCCATTGCAGAGGCCTGTGGCCAAATGAATTGGACGGAGAAGCGCTGGGATCAATCAACAGTTATGGACCAAACCTACCTCATCGTTCTTGCACACAACGTGCTTGGAAATCTTCCCGTCGGGAGGGGAGGTGATGTCTTGAAGCGGGTACTCGGCTGTGGTCAGCTAGGAACGGGTATTAAAAGGGGAAGGCGGACGCGTGCTTGGATCGGGAGGAAGGTGGGTCCCCAGTCATTTGGAGTATCTCGCCCTCAGCGCGCTGAGTCTGACAGTGGGGTCTAGTCTGTAGGCGGAGAAGTACGATAGGGATGGGACATGTTGAGCGATGAAGGAGAGGCAGGATGGGCAGAAAAAGGTGTGCGAGAGGGTGGGAGGTCACACGTACGCAAGGGAACCTTGTTTGCGTCGAGGATCGCAACCTGGGGTCAGTCCGCTTCGTGGCTGGAGGCCCACCTCGAGGCCGGCCCAGGGCCCGCTCGTAACCTTCATGCTACGTGTGCTTGAGGAAGGTTGAGGTGAGTGGGGTGTTGAAGAAGGTGGTGGTGGTTGCGAAGAGGAAAGGTGGGTGAGTGGATGATGAATGGGATGTAGAAGGAAGGATGGGTGATGGGTGATGCATGATGGGTAGCGCCCCGCGATCATCGATAACGCGGCGGCGGAGGCATTTTCATCACCACACAGAGACACACTCATCTCACCCCTCCGCACACATGCTCTATGCACGTGCACACAGCAGAACAGCAGCTGTAAAGCGGATAGAACAGTAGGCCACATCACAGCCGCCCATCGCCAAGATGTGCCCGTGTCTCGCGCTTTCCTCTTCGAGGTGTATTGCGCTCACAACTTCCGGTGAAGAAGTGGAGACTGACTGTGATTTGCTTGTCACCCACCAGCATCTCCTGCACAATGTCACTCGTGCTGCATGCCCTACATAATCTACCAACGCAATATTTACAACAGTTCTGTGACCATACAACTCTACTCCTGCTGATGAGGGGTCCCGTGGGATCTGGCACCGACCTCAATTACTTCGTCAGGTCGATGATCTCGGGCTCGTCGTCCAGCTCGGGCTTCACCTCCTCCTTCACCTCGACTTTGGCCTTCTTAGCTCTCTTCTTGGTGGACTTGTTCTTCTTGGTGGCCTCGCCGCCCTCCTTCTTGGATGCCTTGCGCTTCCGTGACGCTCCAGTTCTGGGCGGAGCTGGGGTGGACGCATGAAGGGGGTCGGGAAGGTCGAGGGCGATGATGCCGAGATCCTGCAGACGCCCCTTGGAACGGTACTGCCTTTAGCACATCCTGTGGCTTGACTCACGTGGAAGGTAACCGTGAGGGCTGGGATCGCGAAGTCGCGGTCAAAGCGGCTGGTGCTGCGTGTAGACGCGGCGCCACGATGTTCACCCCTGAGGTGAGTCCCAGAAGCGACGATGAAGAAGGATGGGGGCTCACACGACGAAAGAATCGAGAACCTGCGGTTAGATAACCCGTGGGGCACCCGATGCTCACCTTCTTAGCCTTTGGACCAAGGACCGACTCCGGAGCGATATACTTCACTGTTGGAGTCTCGTCAAGCTTCACGCTGGAGCCCCCGAGGAGCGTGATCGTGACCGTGCCCAGATGCTCCAGGAGTGCGGGGTCAAGGCGAGGGCCATCCTCCGGGATGTCCTGCTTGTCAGCATTTTTAGATAACAGTGACCAACGGGAAGACCGAACTTGAGGTACTTGCTGACGACTGCCCCGCCCTCCCGTTCGTTGATGTGGTCGAGGTCAACCTTCAGACACCGTCTGGGTAGAATGAGGTGGTCAATCTGGCGCCCATCCACCGACAGGACAATATCAACCGCCTCCATCTTCGAGTTGGCTGGCCGCTGCACCAAGATCGAGAAGCGCTGAGGTCAGAACGCCGGACCCTGAGCACGAAGCGGGGAACCTCACCTGGTCATTCATGCACTCAACGTGCTTTGAAACGGGCCCATCGGAGGTGACGTCCACAGGCGGATAGACAGCTGCAGGTTAGCGAGGCTTTGGCCGGCCATGAAGGCGAGGACAGCGCTCGGACCAGCGGAGGAAGGTTGATCCGCACTCGGCCAGTCCGACTCGCAGGGTGCTCGGCGTCGAGGTAGGCGTCGGGATTGCGAAACCCCAGCGGAAGGGAGGGGGAAGGGGAGGAGCTGAGGGGAGAAGGTGCCGGAGGAATGGGGGGAAGGTACTCACGCAGAGGGACCTTGTTGGCGTCGAGGAGCGTGATCTACCCGTGAGCTCGTTCCCTGTCCTGTGTCCATGTGCTCACCTCGACGCCGGCCCAGGGACCAGAGGCGATCTTCATGCTGGCCAAGTGGAGTTGAGCAGGGTGGATTGAGTTGGTGAATGATGGGTGAAGGAAGGAGTGGTTGGAGAACGGACACGAGTGGAGAGGTCAACCGAGGAAGGTGACTTCTTGTTGATGCTGGGTTTGTGATGGGCGGGAGCAATAGACCAGTCCAGTCACCCAGCTCACCCAGGCCCGTGCATTCATACACACGCATCCATGCACCCAGACAGGCCCTTGCTCGTGCTCTCGGCGCCTGCTACCTGCATGCTACCGCTGTGAATGTTGTGCATGTTGTGGGCCGTCTGGGCGTGCATCAGCATGCCGAGCTACCGCGGAATGGACTACACCAAGATGGACGCGACATGCGTGACAAGTTGGGACACTCCTGGCCATAGTGGAAACATGCATCCGGACAGTCCGATGGCCGCAGTGCGCATCCTCCGCCGTCTCCTGAACGATGTACGACAAACGGCGACAAGGGCAGAGCCGGTAGAGCCAAGGCCCATTTCATCATCTACGAGTCTAGCTAGTCTAGCCGCATGTTATGTTGTCTATATCCTGGAGCGTCTATTATTCAAGCAGAAGCTCTGCGGTCTCGTCTAGTCCTTCTTGAACTCGTTGCGGCCGCGCGCGTCCGTCTTGGTCCAAACCGAGACACTCTGCGCGGGCGAGTAGAACTCGGCCCAGCCGTCGTCGCCGATCGTCACCTCGCCCTGGTGCCAGCCGAGCAGGTCGGTCCACTTCTCGCCGGCGTGCTCCTTGCCGACCTCGACGCGCTTCGAGCCCTCGCCCGTGCCATTGCAGATGACAGTGACGCAACCGTCGTGGTTCTCGTCACCCTTGCGGAGCCAGGCGACGCAGTTGGCTAGCTGTTAGCTCCAGTTGGTTTTGGGTACCCACCGTGGTCCCAGTAGTCGACAAGGTCGCCGTACGCGAAGAGCTTGCGCGCGCGGATGAGGTCATCCAGCTGCGCGACGCCCTCCTGCGGGTTCTCGCCCTCACAGCCGTACATGTCGCCAAAGAAGACGCAGGGGTAACCGTCGGGGCGGAGGAGGATGAGCGAGTACGCGAGCGGCTTGAACCACGCAGGCACCCAGTTCTGGAGCGCCTGGCCGACCTGGGTGTCGTGCTGGGATTAGCTAGGAACACTATGCCAGGCAGCGCCGAGACGCAAGGCTTACGTTGTCAACGAGGGTGCTGAGGGTCAGCTGGGGTTTCTAGCACAGCCGGGTCAGGACACTCACACAGCATCAATGGGACGCGCCTGGACGAGCGTGCCGTCAAAGATCTTGCGGAGATCGTAGTTCTCCTTGCCGTCGCCGGCCTCCTTGAAGTTGCCTGAGGTCAGTGAGGGAAGCTGGTAAGTAGCGCACCCTGGAGAGGCGTGTCGAAGACGGAGAACTGAGTGCCGAGGCCGTCGAGATACTCGCCGAGGCTCTCGACCGAGTCTGATGTGAGCATGGGGTAGGGCAGGGTCAATGGCCCAGCTTGCCCTCGTGCGAGGTGCAGCTGGAAGGCTTGCCAAGGCCTCACTCACCCTTCCAGAACTCGCCGACGCAGAACGCCGAGGGGTGGCCGCCGCCCTCGCGACGCACGTGCTTGACGAACTGGCCGATGAAATCGCGCTGCGCGTCAGTCTCTGTAGCCGCCCGCAACTCACCGAAATGTGCTTGACGGCATCGAAGCGGAAGCCGTATGCGCCCGTCTCCTTGAGAACCCACTCGCCCCAGTTGCTGCTGTCAGCCACATCGAGCATAGAGAAGCTGCACTCACTTCAGGTCCTCCTCCACCTCGGGGTGGTCGTGGTCGACTGCACGTCAGCACTTCCCACGCCCACACTCACTGTCGGCAAACATGAGGTAGTCGTACGAGCCGTGCTCGTCGTCGACGTCAGTAGCCCAGCCCTTGCCATCTCCCTGGATCTTATAGATCGCCTTGGTCTTGGACTTGTCGTCATAGTCGACGCCCGTGAAGTGGTTAAAGTTCCACTTGAGCTTGGAGTGCGTGTCGCCGCGCCCGGGGAAGGTGAACTTGGTCCAGCCCTGGATGTTGTGCATGTCGCCGACCGTCTTGTTGCGGTTGTTCTGGTCGACCATGGTCGCCATAAACTCCTCGGTCTCGTCCGCGCCCGCCTTGTGGTTCAGCACGGCGTCGATGTACGTGATGATGCCGGCTTCGCGGGCCTTCTTGACTGCGGCGAGAAGGTCCTCCTTGTTGCCCCACTTGGTGCCCTTTGCGCCCTTCTGGTCGAACTCGCCGAGGTCCCACAGGTCATAGCTTCAGTCAGCGAGCGCCCAACCTGCATGAGCCGAAGCACTCACATGTCGTAGCCGGTGCCGTCGGGGTTGGACGCCTTGGTGGGGGCTGGTGTTAGCTCGGGATGCCCGAGGCGGAAGCTCACGAGGAAGCCAGCAGGCGGTGATACCGACGTCCTTGAGGTGCTCGACGTCGTCGGCGTAGCGCTTCCAGTGAACACCACCCGAGGGGCAGTACCACTCAAAGTACTGCATCATGCAGAAGTTGTCTGCCGTTAGCTCCTCCACCGTCGACTATCTCACCCTTGTGGGCATCGCCCTTGTGGAGCTTGTCGGCGCCGCTGGCCATTGTGGGAGTGCCGAGGGGGGTCGGGAGGATGAAGGTGAGGAGAGGAAAGAGTGAAGTGGGAGGAGGGAAGGGGGATTGTTATCAGCGTCTTTTCTTGGAGGTGTGAGTCGCGTCCAGCGTCCAGCAGTCTGGCTCTGGACCTTTGAATGCTGGCATGCTGCGTACTCTTCCCGCAGTTTGTGTCATGCTGTCAGTCGCGTCAAAGAGGTGGTGCGTCATTCTCATTAACTGTTGGGGTCGAGGAAGAGTGCGATCGCCTTGCGGTCCTTGTGGGGTTGTAATGGTCGCGACTTTAAGGCACACTTGGGAGGTAGAGTGTGCGTCAGCGGCTTGACGCGGTAACGGCATTTGTCTCAGGTTTCAATGCTTGAAAGCACGCGGGAGTGCGCCAACATCGAATCAATGACCAGCACGTCCAGTTCGTCGACCTGAATCGATGGGAACTTGATGAACGGACATGCTCCGACTGCCAGCGGCAACCAAGTCCAGGCAAGGGTAGATCCTGATGCGGGATGGAGATGTCTGCATGGATCTGGGAGGTGGAAGGCGAGCCAGCCGAGCGGTGCACGTGGAATGCGCGGAATGATGTCCGCCGATCACGCGCCGAGCCCGACTGTGCCGGAGATGCTGCCGAAGGGTGAGACGGATGTTGCCGAGACTGGAGTGGGGAAGATGACGGGGAAGCGCCATGGTGATGTCAAAGGCGGCGATTGAGTTGGACATGAGCTCGGCCACTTGTGCCAAGAGATGAGATGGGCATGGGCAACAACAGAGAACCAAACAAAGACTGACGCCGTGTCCCCATGTCCGTGTCCGCGTCTTCGTGTCCGTGTCCGCATGTCCCCTCGTCGCGATCGCCGCGGCCCGCGGCTCACCGATCACCCACTCTGCATCTGTCTCACCACCCTCCAAGGCACTGCACCACTCCCGGGTACGGCCGTCAACAGTTGATGCCGCTTACCAGCTGCCACCGCGACACTGCCCGAGTAGTCCTTGTCGTGACCAATGGGCGACGACGTGCCATGTGGGAGTTGCAAGTGTGCCGGAAATCAACCGCGGCTCGGCTTTGTGGACGCCCATTTCATCCACCATGTTCCATGGTTCCACATCACTCCTCGTCGCTAATCACTCTCATCCTTTGCACTACCTCGCTGTTTGCAATGGCAACGACGAGAGCCGGAGCGGGGGCTTGTATGGACTGAATGCGAACAGTTAGGAGCAATTGAGGTCTCCATATTGGAGATTGATAATGCAAATCCACGTCAGAATGGAGACGGGGTTAGTGCTCCGAAGTGCCCCCCCCAGTCTCCCCAGGCTTATCGTTAGTGTGCCTGAAATGCCGCGCATCGACCACCGGTAGAGTGACACGCTCCGACTTGACCACGTCCTCTAGCCATTTCGACTTTCTCTCCTTCTCTCTCTCATCTCACACTCTCTCTCATCTCACATCTCTCTCATCAACTGAACAGAGACAATGGCCACGCTCGACAACCCGGGCGCGGTCGACGCTACCCCAGTGGTAACCGACGCGTCCCTCCCAAACGTCTCGGGTGTCACCACTGCCGTTCCTCCGGCAGGTGCCCAATCGCCCGCCACCACCATGCGCCAGCGCAAGCGTCCCGATGTCGACTACACGGCCGACGACGAGAGTGGCGAGGATGACCAGGGCAAGGACAAGGCAGAGGTCACCTGGGGCAAGACCCCCAGCGGCGTCGGTGAGTAACATGCCCCATGCATAGCCCCCCAATCGCACGTTCACGCCGCTCACGCGACCAGTCTTCCGCGTCCCCCAGACCCACTCTTGGGTGACGACCATGCTCAACACGTTCCACCGCTCGTCCCTCACTCGCTGGACGGCCTTCTCGCTCCTTTCGCAGCCGCTCCTTTTCTTCCTCCTCCGCAACTGGCCCACCACTCGTTCCGTCCTCTTCCTCATCTACTTTGCCTTCTGGCGCTCGGCCTACGACTTTGGCTTTGCCTGGCTTCTGCGCAAGCAGAGCGAGGAAAAGTACATCATTCGCACTCTCCGCCGCTGGGGCTGGCTCGATGTCAACTCCGAGTCGGGCGGTGAGGAGGGTCGCGAGTGGGCCAAGTGGTGGAAGAATGAGCTCGAGATGAAGATGGGCGATGGCTACTCGTGGGAGGCTCTCCCCGACGAGTACAACTCGTGGCTCATCTTCCGCCAGCTCGTCGACATTGTCCTCCTCAACGACTTTGTCGCCTACTCGCTCTTTGCCTGGGCCAACCTGACCTTCCC
>JAMALN010000165.1:0-53355 GCA_023630115.1 Cutaneotrichosporon sp. PK4640
CCTTTTAATACACGACCGACCATACACCACACCATAGATACTTTACGAACACACACGTAGTTGATAATAACGGCTGCAGCGGCAGCCGAGTGACGAGGGATGCTGTCCACTGTAGTCTACTTCGATGCAACTATTATGAAGACACAAGAACAAGGTTTGCACAGGTGTGCCGCAAGCGGCCGAGGTGACCGTTGTGAGGCAACCACGCGAGGGCCTGGCCACCGTCAACACCAACGTTAGCCTCTAGCGCGTCGTCGGCGCAAACAGACTGCGGCACAGCGGCGCATGCCGGCGTGACAAGGAGTCGGGCACGTACTCCAAACACGTGCAAGGCACGCCCCTGCACATCACCACCACGCGCTGATCGACAAGACGGCATGCGATGAGCCCGAAACATTCCTGCACACCCCCTGCCCTGCCTCTCCTGACTCGCATCACCGCGGCCGTCGGATGCGGAGCGTGTCTGTGCCTGCTGCTGCGTCAGTGCCCTTGTCTCCATCCTGCAGGTGGCGCTGCAGCGGACGTGCCGCCGCGCTACAGTATACAACATGCATTCTACCGAGCCGGGTCTATCGGAAGGCCATGCGCGTGGGCGCGCGCTCGCGCTCGCGCGGCTCGCGCTGCGTCGCGCTCCGCAGCTTCTCGCCGTTGAGCATGGCCGTGCGCACGTCGTTGATGGCGGCCGCGCGGCCCTGCGGCGCCTCGGGCTCGCGCGTGCGCAGCACGCCCTCGAGCGCCGCGACGGCGCGCGCGAGCTTGTGCTTGGAGCTCTTGATGTCGGAGCGCTCCTCCCACGCCTCGATGGCGCTGAGGCCGCGCGCGACGGTCGGCGCCACGTCGACGAGGAGCAGCGGCGCGGCGCACGCGACGAACAGCACAATGTCGAGGAGGAGGGGCACCGTGAAGGCGCGCAGCATGTCGTTGGCGCAGGCGGGCGCGAGCGACGTCGCGAGCAGCCGGTCCCACTCGGGCCAGAGGCGGCGCCAGAAGGCCGCGAGCGCGTCGGACGTCGCGGGGCTCGGCCCGGCGCCGGGGTCGCGCACGGCCAGCGTCGCGAGGCGCATCACGAGGAACACGCTCTCGCCGAAGAGCGAGCCCTCGCCCGTCGGGTCCTGGACGTTGAGCAGGTCCGACCAGCCGTACATTGTTATCGCGGTCGCGCGCGCCAGCACGGGATACAGCGAGACGAGGTCGGCCCGCGAGGCGCCCAGCGTGACGCCCAGCGAGGCGTACAGGACGTGCCCGAAGACGTGCACCTGCGTTATGTTCGACTTTGAGGGCACGCTGCCCAGCACGAGGCCCGTGTTGCCCGGCGCGATGACCTCGGCGCGCACGATGACGGCCGCGGCCGCGTCCAGGAGCTTCATCGTCAACTCGGGGTCGCGCATCATGGCCACGGTGGCGTGCTCGCGCAGGAGAAGTGGTGCACAGCCGTACGACGCCTCGACGAGCACCTTCTCGCGCTCCACGGCAAGTGTGGACGCATCGCTGCCGTCATTGGCAAGGAACTGGGGTCAGCGACTGCAAACCAGACGAAACCCACCTGGAGGAGAGATGTGAGGGTTAACGCTAACAGAGGCTGACCGCGGACGGCACCAAGAGTGGTCTCAAAGATGACCGTGGCCACAGTGTTCTCTGTCTGGTGCTTCCTCGCGACTTCGACGGTGACCGGCACCAGGGCCATGATCGCGTGTAGCCACACACTGTATCTCGCCAGGGCGACCTGGAGGAACGTGGAGATCTGGTGCAGCAGTGTCTGGAGTCAGCGACTGCTCGTATCCCCCGGCGCATTGGCAATGACTCACTGCTGCGACCGACGCGGGTGCAAGCTTGAGCACATGCGCGCATGTCAGGATAACAGGGTTGGGGTCAAAGTCGCTGGGCGAGTCCCACTCGCTCGCATGCTTTCCTAAACGCGAGATGAAGGCACCGAATTCTGTCTGTCAGCTCGAGAGATTGCATGCAGCTCACCTTGGACACTCTCTTCCGAGAGAGGCGTCTTGAGGGAGGCGACAAAATTGGAGAGGGGCAGAGCCGTCTGTGCGATGACCTTGCGATGCTCCCGTAGTACCTCCGGACTGCTGTCAGCTGACGCCTGCCCATCACCCACAGGTTGCGGAAGAGCTGGTCGAGCCATTCCTGCAACGTCTCCTCCGAGTCTCTGCCTGCGAGCTGTACTGCCTCTCCCAAGAACGCGGGGTTAGCGGCGCCTCGGTCCGTCGGCCTCCGCAGCACATGCAGGAGGAGGCCCGCAGCCCCAAACTCCGACAGAGCCTCCTGCAGGAACGAGCGGCCTGGGGAGTTAGCGCTGGCGAAGAGGGTGCCGTACAGGAATCGACAAATGCCGAGTCACCGTTGGGCCGAGTGATGCTGGCCGCGACGCTGATGAAGAGCTGCGCCACGATATTTGTGATCTTCATGCCCATGCGTTCCTGCGCAGTCCGCAGCACCTGGAGTGCCAGGATGCCGTTCTGCGCGTTCTCAGCCTGCGAGGCAAAGTGTGCCGTGGCCTTTAACGCTTCCGAGGCCTGGAGCTCGACAGCTTGAACGTTGTGCTGGGGTCAGCCCACATCATCATACCATACCTCACCTTGAAGAACACGACGAGCAGAATGTCGAGAATGTGGCGCTGGACCACAAAGTCCCATTCGTGGAGGACCGAGGCAAACTTGATCACGACAGGCACGAAGAGCGAGCCGACGAGGGCAGTCTTCTTCTCGTCCGCTTCCTGGGTGGTGGCGATTCGGCGGGGCGAGTCGAGGATGTTCTTGAGGGCAGGGAGCATGATGGAGGTGATGGCGTCGCAGGGCGAGAGCCACGGCAGGTCACACGCCGCGGCGGCAAACTGCTGGAAGCGCTGCAGCACGGCCCACTCGCAGGGCACCCCCGACGCCAACATGTTGAGGCCGAGCGACAGCGTCGCGGCGCGGATAGTCAGCGCGTCGGCCACGGCCGTGAGCGCGTGGACGGTGTCGGCCGCGTGGAGCGCCTCGATGGTCTGCACCTGCTCGGAGACGAGTTCCTCGATGGCTTTCCAGCCAAGAACTGCGGGGTCAGCGAGAACGGGAGCAGCAACCCACTTGGCCAAGCAGGTTTGAGGGTCTGGAGATGCAGAAGCTGCGACAACAAGGAGAGGCGCTGCTCGTCGGTGCTGCCGAATAACAGGTGGTTCTCGAAAGATAGGGTGAGGGCCTCGAGGTGGGCGGGCATCAGACCCCTCCACATGACGAGGTTCTGCGGGCTGGGGTCCGTCGATGGCATGGCGGTGTTGAAGAGCTTCAGAACCAAGCCCACAGCCGAGCGTCTCCAGTTCGCAACATCCACGTCCTGCGTGACGCGCTCATCCGCGAGCTCGAGCACGAAGGTGTACAGGCGCTCGCGTATCACGTCGCTGGAGTGAGCGAAATCACGGCGACGAGCATACTGTTCGGTGCCGCCGGTGCCATCGCTGACGAGTCTCTCCATAGGCTTGGGGTTGACAGTGAGTAGCCTTATGAACAGACGAGCGCGGCTGGCACGGTTAACCGGCCTGTCATACAGCGGCCACAGCGACTCGTAAAGCTCCGAGCAGATGTGGTGAAGCTGGAGCGTCAGCGGACGGGCTGCATTCCTTACTCACGAATCCAACCGGGTTGTCAGCGGCCGGCGCCTTGAGGAGGAGCCAGATGAAGTCCAGCATCGGCTCGGCAGGGTACTCGTTCCGTTTCAGCAGCTTGGCAGCAGCCAGCACAGCATCCGCGTCCAGCGGAATTGGTCTCGTCCGGAGGGGCATGTTCCTCTTCTTGCCGTGCACCTGCAGCTGTCTGGCTGTGCTCTCGGTGTAGAGCGCGCTGGCTTCGATGTGGTCGGCCTTCACATCGTACGCACGGAGGATGGCGACCATGGCAGTCCGGAGCATGTCAATCTCCTCCTCGGTTGGACCGAAGCCGCCACTCGCGATGCTATCGCGCCGCCGTTCCTCTATGGACGCGACGACGTTGGCGAATAACCGTGAGACCAGCTGGGCGTGTGCGTCGTGCGCTATCGGAGTCGAGTTGACGCTCGCAGCCAAGACTAAGTCGAAGCGCGCCTCGTGGCTGAGCTGGCCGAGGCTGTCAAGGTCCAGCAGAGCAGTGAGTGACTCCCAGGGTACCTCGACGCCCGAGCAGGACAGGACACGCAGCCAGCGACACACGCGCTTCAAGCCGTCAATGTCGTCGCGCGATGTCTCGTTCGCCAACGTCCATAAATCGGCCGAGTCGTTGTTGAGAGTGTGGCTGTGGCGGAGAAGTCGGGGCAGGGCTTTGAACGCAGCTTCCTGGGTGTCAGCTAATGGAGCGCGAGTGAACTCACCTCATAAGCGAGGCCTCCGATATCCTCCAGCCAAGCAGTCAGGAGATCCAGAGTGATGTCGAACGTCGTGTTGGCGTCCGCGAGCGCCGTGATTCGATCAAGAGCCATGCCTGCGACCTGGGACGCCGCTGCGTCGCCCTTCTCCAGCTCCACCACGCCCCAACGATCATCAATCATCTTGCTGCGGTCATACGCAAGTTCCCCGTACAAGCCCGGATCGAGGTCATGCAGCGCCTCCAGCCACGGGCGGGCATAGTGCGCGCGGATCTGGATGCGGGCGGCCTTGAAGCTGTCGACCGACGCCTCTCCCTTCGTCGCAGAAGTTGCAGAAGTCCGCACACCAGGGGGTCGCCGTCGCTTGGAGGCATAGTTCTTGACGAGGTGGTGAAGTACGTCGTCTTCGGCCATGATCCACGACATTGCTGCGCCGCCGAGCCGCTCCAGGGCGTATGACGAGCACATGCTGTTAGGCCACGCTCGGTTGACGAGGAGCGAGAACCCCTGCTCGTTGGCAGTGAGGTCAATGTCGTCGAGAAGCTGTTCGATGACGAGCACCAGCAGCTCCACGGACGGGGAGGCGTCCATCAGCTGTGGCAGTGGGAAGTTGACCATCAACGCGTTGTTGTGCACGGTGGGGAGCGAGATACTCTGCGAATTGGCCACGCTGCAGAGGCCAAGGAGGCGCAGTTGCTCCATGAGGATAGAGGCAGCGAGATCGGAGTGCACGTTGAGGTCGATCTTGAGCGTCTCGCGGATCGTGTCCATCTGGACTGCCTCGTACGCCACGCTCGGAGGATCGATGTGGGATGAATGATGGTCGGCCACAGTCAGGAGGCCAGACGGGCTCGGCGACGGGGAGGGATGGGGTGGATTCGACGGCGCGCGCAGAAGCGCAGCGCAGTATTGGAGATAGCGGGGTCTCCAGAGGAAGTCGCCGTCTCGAGCACTCTCCCCCGAGATATTAGCAAACTCAGACACGGCAGACGAGACGGGAAGGTTGCCATCGTCGAGTGTCGCCTTGTACTTGGCCAGCACGGCAGACAGGCCCGTGATGTCCTCGGTCTCGTCGTCGTCGTAGTGGATTCTGAGCGAGCCGGAAGCGATGCCGTTGTTGAGAATCTCCAACTGGGTCCAGACGCTGCCGTAGAGCACAGCAACCTCGTCGTAGCTTGCGCCTCCGAGCCGTTCGGGATCGCGAAACAGCCGGTCGGCTGCTCGCTGAAACGACGAGCGCACATCTGCGGCACTCGCCGAGAACGGGTCGCGGCTGGAGGGAGAGTTGTTGGGGTTGGCGTATATCTCGAACCCGGGCCGGCAGATCCCCCCAGGCCCTTTTGCCATCCTGTCGGCGCACGAAACATGGAAGAAGCGTTGGCAAGCACCCATGCAGGCGTAGCCTTGCGCAGTCGCGCCCCACAGCGGCTCGTGACACTCGGCACAGAGGGTGATGTTGAACAAGTTGACGAGGTGGAGAGCGTGCTGGCCAACCCGGCGTATGGTCGAGTCGACTGTTCCACGCGTATCACCGCCCCCTAGCACCTTCTCGTCCAGCCGGGGGATGCACTTCGAGAACTGGACGTGGACGACCTCGGTCTTGGACGGCTGCGCCTGGCCAGGTGCTTGCACGATGACGTTGTACTGGTACGTCTCGTGCTGGTACAGCTGGAGACAACCAGCATGCTTGACACCTTGACACAGGGTACACCTTACGCAGAAGCCGACACACGCCTGATGGCAGCCTGTGCACTCGATTTGCTCGTCCTCGCGCGCGCGCCATGGGATGTAGGAGTGATCCTCGGTTTCGTCCTCGCCAAGCACTCTCTCCTGTCCCGACTCCCATTTCGCCATGTGGGCTTGGTGTGTGGCGAGGGCTGGCCGGCGAGCGATGATGTTGTGCCCAACGGATTCTGGGTAGAACGTCGCCAGGATGTCGAGGCCTCGAGAACGCGTTTGCATCGGCCCGTGGGCAATAATCTCGATGAGGTCAAGCGCGGCGTCGGGCTTCGCGGAGAGGATAAGGGAAAGGAGCCGATGGACGCGGTAGATGGACACTAAGTTTAGTGATCTCAGGTCCACGGTGGAGGTGATGGCGACGAGGATGTGCGGAACGATGGCGGCGATCTGGATTGCAGCTGTCGAGATGTTCCCGCACGCAGTATGGGTCGAGAGAATCCCATGCAGCTTGTCTCTAGCGGCACTGGGGATGGGGCTCGCGCTTGTGGGTGAGAACCGTACCCAGCCGGGCTTGCGCTCCGTCTTGTCGTGAGGATCTGCCTCATCTGCGGGATGGACCGAGAACGCAAAGGTCGGCACAGTAGGTGATGGTGACTCTGCGAAAGGGTCTGGCGGTCAGTTGGAGAATCGATCAGATCACTTACCATTCCACTCCATGTTTTGCCTCTCGTGGTCCTCAGCGCCGCGCTCCCTTGCGAGCTTGTGGAGCATCTCGGCCAGCCTGCCCTCGAGCCACTCAAAGACCTTCTCGCGCAGCACATCACCCATGCTGTATAGGCCGTCCACCACAGCCTCCATCATGTCGAGCTGAACCTTGAGGTCGCCTTTGTGGTAGAGCACGGCAGCGATGTCCATGCAAACTGCCTGGAGAGCGTAGGGCGGTTGCATGAGTCTAAACTTGGTCGTCTTGTAGAGGCAGTCGACGGTGAGGAGAGTGCGGACGGCGTCAGCCAGGCGCCTCAGAAGGTCGGGACCGGAGACGGTCACTGTCGGCTCAAAGGCGAAGGGGTCGTCTGCTGTCTTGGCTAGTGGCGAGGAGGTGAAGCGCGAACCACGTCTGCGATCCTTGGCTGCGGCTGCGCGCGCTGCTTCCGCTGCAGAGACTTGGCATGCACCGAAGAGGTCGATGTGTTGCTTCTCGGCTAGGACGAGCAGGTTGCGCATCTGCTCAACCATGTCATACGTCGCATCGATGTTCCAGTCGCCCTCCTCGAGAAGGTAGAGGTCCTCCTCCTCATCGGCTGGAAGGGACGACGAGCTCGAGGCCGCCTTGTGGCCCAAAGCGGCGGCCGCAACAGCTTCCCCGAAAGCGACGGCGCGGCGCTTAGTCTTGGTCCGGGCCATGCCGTTTGCTTGGCGCGCAGAGAGGGCAGCGCGGTCGAGCAGGTCTGGCGGTGGTGTCCGCGCCTCGAGGCGGTCGAGGAGGTGGGAGAGGAGCTTCTGGGTTTCATACTGCCCGCGGTTGGAGGAGCCCACGGCCTGGTTCTTGCGCGATATCGTGGGACGCCGGAGACGGCGGAATCCCTCCGAGCCCGAGCCGGTGCTGGCGGGGCTAGTGTCGCGTTTGGAGGCTGAGGGGACGATCAACGAGACGATGGGTGAACGAGGGGAGCGGGGAGAGCGAGGGGATCTTGGGGAGCGCGGGGAAGATGAGGGGCTGCTGTCACGCTTGTTGTCGGATAGAGGAGAGGGTGTTAACGCGCCGTTGGTGATTTGGATCTGCTGTCAGTACAGCTCGGTCTCGGGAGAACTGACCTTGGGTCGTGGTCGCGCACCGGGACGCACGCCCAGGGAGCGACGAGCATCGACATTCGCCTGATCCATCAAGCCAATGTGAGCCGTGTGCTCCTGCGCGTGTCAAGAGGAGAGTGATGGAGAGTGAGACATGTGAGAGCGAAGTGAACAGAGTGCGAGGGAGCGCGTTCGGTTGCGGTGCACGAACACGATCGACCTCCACCCGTCCACGCTTATCCGAGCCCCTCATTTTGGGTGCACGGTGACGTTGAGCCGGACGACGTCAAGACCCGGAGTTGAGATGGACCTTCAATCAACATCTCTCTCGCGCGCACCCATCAACATCTCACCATGGCAGGGCCATCACGCGCCCCAGACACCTCCGCATCACAATGGCGCCAGTTTACATTCTTCGACCTCGACAGCGTCAAGGATGCAGACGACCTTGCCTCCTCCCCGCGCGCAGTCAAGGAGCTCTCCCCACCCGTCGTCGCGACGCCGACGTCCCCCGACTCGCCGCTCTCACCCTCCCTCATCGTGTCCTCGGGCAACACTATTACCGTGTTTGACCGCCACTTTGTGCCTGAGCGCTCCTTCCCCGCGTGGGAAGGGAGCGGACGTGCGACAGCGCTCGTCGAGGCCGGCGGCCTGCTGCTCGCCGTGGGAGAGGACGAGGGTAGCCGCCAGCCCGTGCTCAAGGTGTGGGACCTGACGCGGGACGAGAAGCGGAGGCGTGGCGACCCGCTGCTCATGCGCAACGTCAAGATCCAGCAGGCGGCCGGGCGGCCACATCCGGTATGCAAGCCAGGCGAGTGACACTGACCCCAGGTTTCGGCGGTCGCGCTCACGACCAACCTTTCGCACCTCGCCATCGGGCTCGGCGACGGCACCGTCCTGCTGTACCGCCATCTACTGCAGAGTCTGACGACGTCGCCGACAGCGTTGACGACGCTACCAAAGGCGCGCACCGTCGTTGAGGCGAACGAGCGCATGCCCGAAGCCGTGACAGGACTCGGGTTCCGCGAGGGCCGGCTCGAGAAGGGCGGCGTGACGGCCACCGCGCTGTTCATAACAACGACAAACCGCGTGCTGTGCGCGCCCGTGTCAACGCGCGGCGGCGAGGCGCGCGTCCTCGACGAGTCTGGCGCCGGTCTCGGGTGCGCCGAGATGGACGCTGAGCGGCAGGAGCTCGTCGTCGCGCGTGACGACGCCATCTACCGCTACTCGCCCGAGGGACGGGGCGCGTGTTACGCGTTCGAGGGCCCCAAGTCGTCGATAGCCATCGTCAAGCACAACCTCATCATCACGAGCCCGCCGATGCACGCCGGCAGGAGGATAAAGGGCGACGACGTGGCCAAGATTACTATCTTCGACCTCGACAACAAGCTTGTCGCGTACACGGGGGTGTTCCGGAACGGGATCCGCGCACTCTTCTCGCAGTGGGGCAACGTTTTCGTGCTCGAGGGCAACGGCGAGGTCGCGCGCCTTGAGGAGCACTCGACGAGTGCCAAGCTCGACGTCCTCTACAGGCGCAACCTGTACGTGCTGGCGCTGAGTCTCGCGCAGACACAGGGTGTCAACGACGCCGGCATCGCCGAGATTCACCGCCTCTACGGCGACTACCTGTACGGCAAGGGCGACTTTGATGGCGCGATGAGCCAGTTCGTCAAGACGCTCGGGTTCGTCCAGCCGTCGTACGTCATCCGCAAGTTCCTCGACGCGCAGCGCATGAACAATCTCACGACGTACCTGCAGGAGCTGCACTCGCGCGGGCTCGCCAACCCCGACCACACCACGCTCCTGCTCAATTGCTACACCAAGAGCGGCAATCGCGCGAGCCTGGACCAGTTCATCAAGGCCGAGGCCGCGCGCGACGTTGACACGCTGCCCTTCGACCTCGAGACGGCGATCCGCGTGTGCCGGCAGGCGGGCTTCTTCGAGCACGCGACCTACCTGGCGCGCAAGTACGGGCGGCACGAGGAGTACCTGCGCATCCAGATCGAGGACGCCGAGGAGTACAAGGACGCGCTGAAGTACCTGCGCTCTCTGGGGCCCGGGGCCTGCGAGGAGAACCTTGTCCGCTACGGCCGCGCGCTCCTGCAGCACGAGCCAGAGGCGACGACTGAGCTCCTCATCGACCTCTGCTCGGGAACGCTGGGGCGGAAGAAGGCTCACGCAGACATCCACCAGAGTCTCGAAGACGCGCGGGCGAATGGCTCGGGTCTGACGTCGTACCTCCCCGCCATGCCGACGCTGGGTGTGAATCGCCTCTGGGGCGAGGGGCAGGGGCCATCGCCAAACGGTACGAACGGCGCCGAGACGCCGGCGGACGCAGCAGCAAAGGAAGAGGAGGACGCGCCGGCGTACACGCCCCCGTCGCCACGGCTCTTCTTCGCTCACTTTGTCGACCACCGCGACCTCTTTGTCCACTTCCTCGAGGACGTGGCGTACGCGCTGTGGGGCCAGCGCGTCGAGCCGGCCGTCACGCCGGGGCGCGTCGCGCAGCAACGCGGGATCGAGGACACGGTCGAGCTGCCGAAGGGTGAGGCCGACCAGCGCGCAGTGTGGAACACGCTCCTCGAGCTGTACCTCGACTCGACAAGGGGTGAGGGCGACACGGCCACAGCCGCGCGGAGCAAGGTCCTGGGACTGCTGGCGTCGCCCAGCATCCCGTACGACCCGATGCACGCGCTCGTGCTCTGCTCCATGGCCGAGTTCACCGACGGCCTCGTCGGGCTCTGGGAGAGCCTGGGGATGTACGAGGACGTGCTGCGGTACTGGATGGAGAGGGACGCCGCTGTGGCCGAGGGCCGCGCGGAGGAGAAGGACGTCAACTCTGCGGACGAGGTCATGCGCTACCTTGACATGTACGGCCCGAGCAACCCCAGCTTGTACCCCATGGTCCTGCGGTATATCACCAGCTCCGGGGCCGTGCTGAGTCGGCACAAGAGCAGCCTCCCGCGCATCCTCGAGACGATCGATGCCGAGCGCATCATCCCCCCACTCGCGGTCGTGCAGCTCCTCTCGCGCAACGGCGTGGCGTCGGTCGGGACGGTCAAGGACTGGCTGCGCGCCAAGGTCGAGGAGACGCGGCAGGAGATCGATGCGGTGAGTTACTACTTCCCGGAAGCGCTAACAACAGGACAAGGCGCTCGTGGAGAGCTACCGCTCCGAGACGGCGGCGAAGGAGAAGGAGATTGCCGACCTCACCAACACGCGCCAGCCCGAGGTGTTCCAGGTCACGCAGTGCGCCGCGTGCGGCGGCCAGCTCGACCTCCCGGCCGTCCACTTCATGTGCAAGCACAGCTACCACCAGCGCTGCCTCAGCGACTCGGAGCCCGAGTGTATCCTGTGCGCACAGCAGCACGCCATGGTCCGCGAGCTGCGCAACAACCAGACGCGCCTGGCAGACCGGCACGACCTGTTCCTCGGCGAGGTGCACGACGCCGACGATCCGTTCGCGGTTGTGGCCGGTGCGTTCAGCCGCGGCCTGTTCCAGAAGGAGGTGCCCCAGGACGTTTAGACGTCTAGAGCTTGCAGGGTCTAGTTTGTACATATCATCATGCATTATCGTAATCTAGTATTGGCTCGCTGCTGTCAGCTGAATCTCTAGAACCAAAAGCTGGCAACCTCAGCCCAACTCACCCAGCTCGCGGTATCGCTCTTTCCTGTCCTCGTCGATGACTTCGAGGCGCTCGAGGATGGTCTTGGCGTCGGCGCGGTGCTGCGCGGCTTCGTCTGCGGAGATGGATGGCAGGCGGGCGGAGAGGAGGTGGTAGTGCGCAAGCGCGTTCATGCACCCTGGAGTCAGCTCGTCAGATCTTTATCCTAGTCACGCACATTTGGAGTCGGGCTCCTCATCGTGCAGCTCCTTGATCGACTCGAGCTCGCGCTGGAGCACCTCGGGCGACGGGTCTGGTGTCAGCAGTGTGGTCGGGTGCTAAGCCCACCGGAGCCGACAAGCCAACGGTGGTAGAGCCACCCAGATTGGTCTCCGGGGTCGGTCCACAGCGCCTGTGTCACAAGCTCGAACTCTACAGGTTAGTCAAGCGTATCGTACCAGCACCCACCCTTGTCCTTCTCATCCGCAACCTCCTCCTCGGACAGCCCCGCCCAGATCTTGGGCAGGTTCTTGGTGCGCGAGTGCCACGCGGAGAAGTTGGAGAAGTTGGACTCGATCTTCTTCGTCGTGTACTTGATCTCGTCGGCGGGCGTGCGCTGAGGCGTGAAGGACTCGGGGAGCGACTCGTTGATGTACCGCCGGTAAGTCCAGGCATGGACTGGGGTCAGCTACCGGTATCATCCAGCGGAAGGGGTAGCCTAGCAGGCGCGTGCCGGAACTCACAGTTGCGCGCGTCCGCGTCGAGAAGCTTCTCGACCAGCCCGATCTCCTTCTTCCAGAACTCGTTGCGCCACCCCTCGCTGTCGCCCGGCCCGCGCGGCACGTTCTCGAGGCACCACTTGCGGTGCGTCCAGATCCAGTACACCTTTGGGTGGGAGCGGAGATACGCCATCGTGAGCCGGAGGTCGGCCTCGAGCAGCCCGACAATCTCCTCGTCCGTGCTGCCGTCAGCTCTGTTGGATCTGCTCGAGCTCACGAGGCGGGGAAGAGACCGCGCTTGAGAATGTGTCGCCGGTAGTTCCACACGGTGTAGAACTCGGGGTTGAGGTCGAGGAGCTTGTTCGTCTTCTCGAGCGCCTCGTGCGTGTACTCCTCGCGCCGTTTCTTGGGTCAGCGAGAGCCGAGGGGGCGCGCACCATGGCCAGAACGTCGTCCTGCAGCTCGGTGTAGGCCTGGATCTTGGAGACCTCCTTGAGACGGCGGGCCTCCTCGGCCTCCTTGGAGATGCGGGTGCGTTTAATTCCGTGCTGCATGTCAGATGAGTCTGGTAGTCAAGAACTCACCATTGGTGAGCCAGAAGTAGATGAGGTGATGTGGGTCGAAGGCAAGTCCTGGTGGCATCATCAGGTCGAGGACATCTCGGTGGCGGCCACCCTCCACCTTTATCCGGTCCCCTACTTGTGGAAGAGGTTGAGCGTTCGAATCTCGGTGGGATTCCTGGGGTTGGTTGGGTTGAACGCGTCGCGTACTCGAGTATGGCCGAGCACGGCGGAGCCAAATAGACTATGATTCCCCGCATTTTACCCCACAGTGTCTTTGCCCCTTTGTGAGGTGTGACGCACAGAGCTTTGGCTGAATACATCCAAAGGGCATGGGCGCAGCTGGGCGTCTACATACCTGGAGCGCGGGACAGTGTGACATGGGCACTTGCTTCCTGCTTCCTGCTTCGTCTCCTCCATCCTCTACTCTTCTTCAACATCCTCATGCTCAATCATATCCCTCTCTGACTTCCCCCCGGCAGCCCATCTCCTCCACCATGTCCGCTACCCCTCCTCCAGACGCCCACGCCGATAGCCCCGGCGAGACTTCCACCGAGCAACCACCTGCGCGCCCTCTCACGTCCCTCCTCGACCTACCCGACGAGCTGTAAGCTTAGCCCGCTTCTCTTGCGGTGCCTCCCAGGTCCCATGTGCTGACGTCTTGCAGTCTCTTGCGAATCCTGGCCGAGCTCCCGGCCAAGGCGGTGGAACTGACGACGGCGGCGCGTGTGTGCAAGCGCCTCCATGCCATTGCGCAGGAACAGGTCCTGTGGGCGCACCTCTTCCACGCGGCCGGCTTTCGATTGGCGCCCGATTACGCTCGTCGTGCTGTCGCCACTACGACGCCACCGGGCACATGGGAGGACGGCGAATACGTGCCCGCGGCTCCCGCGAGACCCTCGCTCCTCAGCCCCGCCAAATGGCTCGCGTATGTGTATGACCTGCTGTGGCCCGCAGACCTCCCCCAGCCAGGCGAAAGTGAGGGAATGGAGGACGCCGTTCCCGTTCACTATCCCACGCTGTTCCGGGCGCGCTGCGCCATCGCCGACGAGATGAAGGCTCGCGGGCCGCACCACGTGTATACCACACCGCCGGTCGTCCCGGAAAGCGACGACGACGACGACGATGCGCCCCTCGCCCAGGCCGACGACACTCTTGTCGCGCCAAACCATCTCTGGATGCTTACCGAGCACACCGCCAAGGTCTACACGGTGCGCGTGCACGGATCGTGGGTCATCTCGGGCGGCCGCGACCGGACTGTCAAGCTCTGGCATCTGCCAGCCATCCCCTGCGACGGAGCCAAGATTGTCCACGGACCATCGCTAGCCGGCTCGGCTGAGGGCCACGAAGGGAGCGTCCTTGCCCTGGAATTCGAGGTCGCCGACGCCACCACCAGCAAGGGATTTATGGTTACCGGCTCGAGCGACATGACCGCCAAGGTGTGGGAGATTGACTGGGGAAACGGGGAGGACGGCGAGGGAACGAGTGCACGCGTGATGTGCGAGCTGCGCGGCGCAGCTGACCGCGTCGCTGCTGTCGCTATCACGGACAACTTCGTCATCACGGGGTAAGTGTGCTGGTGGGTTGCTGTGCGTGGTGGCTGACGATCAGATCTCACGACCACCAGCTCCGCAGTTCGTCGCCTTCCCACGTTACCAGGGTTTCTTCTGACCACAGTCTACGACCGAGAAGCAGTGTACGCAAACGATACCGTGTCCCCATTGCGAACTGTCGAAGTGGGGCCAGTGTGTGGCATCTCACTCAACTCGCACGGGTCGCCACGCGCAGCCGTCGCAACGACCGAGGGTCGTTGGGTGATCATCGACCTCAACACGGGCGAGCGCCTGCTACGAGGTGGTGAGGGTGAAGAAGGATTCGGGTGTATTGTGTGGGAGGTGAGTTACAGCCCCTTGCCCATTGTGTGAGAAATGGAGAGGGACAGCAGAAGGGAAGGTGCGGAACAACGAGCGCTCGGACATGTGCCAACGAAGAGTGCATCCCTGCGCTTGCAACTGTCCAGCATGTCCGGCCTTCGCCGTGGCTTGGCGTGTCCCATACCACACAGCACCGCCGACCTCAAACATGAGTAGCATCTGGGATGCCCTAGATTCAGGCCCGCTGTCGTCCTTCAGGACCATCGACATGCTCCCAGACACGTCCAGCCACGCCTCTTCTCCCTCCTCGTCCTGTCACTCGAGGCCCGTCCGGCCCGCTCGTGTCGTCCCTGCGTCGCATCCCGCTCGATGTCCACCACTCACACCAGGACGACTACATTCTCACTGGCGCCGAGGGCGGCAAGACGATCCTGTATTCGGGGCTGTACGCACACCGAATGCGGACATACCGCGGGCCCAAGAAGAGGCTCATGCGCTCCGTTCGCCTCGATCTGCCGAATAACACAGTGTTGAGCGCGGGGCACGACGGACACATCCACTTTACCGACCTGGACAGCTGGGAGCACTACCGCAGCTATGAGCTCGGTGGCGCGCCGGTCTTTGGCATGGACGCGGACGGGCTCAACCTTGTGTTTGGGACAGGTGAGGGGGCCGTGGGGTTTGTGTTGTACGGAAACGGGCTGCCATATTCTGGCATGTTCATTTGACACCCGTGACGCCCGCCGCTGGTCGCCACACATGCCACACATGTACATACATAATCTACGCTGGGAAGACATGTCTGTACAGACAGTCGTGTCCAGGAAGTGCGATGTGGCGAGAAGTCAATGACATCAATGTCACTTGGAGATAGGCCTGGGGCCCGTTGAAGGGCGACAGCCCCGACAATGATACTGCTATCAGGGCGCCTGCTTGGACACACATGGCAGGGCAGTGGAAGAGAGGGAGGGGGGGACGCGACTGGAAGCTAGAAGTGTGAGTGGGTGAGGTTGTCAGTCGTGGATCGTGGATGGATTAGGAACGTCGTGGAATCTAATGAGATCCCCTAACCTCTAGAGGTGGAGATTAGGTTTTCTAACGGAGATGATTGGAAATCTCCGCGGAAGCCGGCGATCCGCGGGTGGTGGACATGACTTTGAAGGCTTGGTCAGTTGTCACCTCTCTCTCTCGCTCTCAACAACACTCACTCTCTCTTTCATCCCTCTTGCGACCTCTTGGACCTTCGACGCCGCCGCTGCGTACAACTCACCAGTCTATGCTACCAGCCCTACGCTCTCGGAAGCTCCACCTTCCCCGCACCATCCTCCCCACCTCCCCCGCCGCCCGTCTCGCCGTCTCGCCTCGGCTCTCGCGGCCGTCCTCCACGTCGAGCACAGCTCGCCCCAACACCCCCAACACAACATCCCTCCGTCGCGCCCACACTTCCACATCACCCCTCACCCTTTCCAACGACTTTATCGTCAACACCATGCCGTCCGTCTCTGCCCACTCGCGCGACTACGGCAACTTCAAGCTCCTTCAGAGCCTCGACCTCAAGTATGCTCCGGTTACCGTGTCCAAGTGGAGGAGTGAGAAGACTGGGTTGACAGTCACCCTGGGAAATCACTCGTCGCCTATCACCAACGGCTACTTTGTCATCGCCTCGGAGATCTTTGACGACACTGGACGGCCCCACACGCTCGAACAGTGAGCTCATGGGAAGATCCTCGCTAACAGCAGCCTCATTTTCCTCGGATCGAAGCGCTACCCCTACAAGGGTGTGCTGGACAACCTCGCCAACCGTGCCGGCTCCAACGGCACCAACGCGTGGACCGCCAACGACCACACTGCGTACACTATCAACACGGCCGGGTCGACTGGCTTCCTCAATGTCCTCCCGGTGTTCGTGGACCACATCCTCCACGCGACGATGACCGACGCTGGCTTTGTGACCGAGATCCACCACATCAACAGCGAGGGCGAGGACGCCGGTGTCGTGTACTCGGAGATGCAGGCCCGCGAGAACACCTCGTATGACCGCATGGCTCTCGAGCTGCAGCGCACTCTCTACCCCACCACCTCCGCGTACCGCTCGGAGACTGGTGGTCTGCTAAAGGCGCTCCGTGTCCTCACCGCCGAGCAGATCCGCGAGTACCACGGCAAGTACTACGTGCCGCACAACCTCAACCTCCACATCGACGGTGGCGTCGACGTCGAGGCCCTCTTCAAGGTCCTCAACGAGACTATCGAGCCCATGATCCTCGAGAACAAGGGCACCCAGGCCAATGGCACCTTTGAGCCTCCCGCTGGCTGGAAGCGTCCCTTCATGGAGACGACTACCGCGAAGCCCATCTCCATCCCCGAGTCGGTGGTCAAGACTGTCGAGTTCATGGAGGAGGACGAGTCGGTCGGCGAGCTGTTCATCACTTACCTCGGCCCCAAGCCCACCGACTTCCTTGAGGGTACCGCCCTCGACATCCTTGGCAGCTACCTGACGTACTCTGCCACGTCGCCATTGCAGAAGGAGTTCATCGAGATCGTCGAGCCCTACGCCACCAGCATCTACCTGTACGGTGAGAGCCGCGTCAATGCCGGGGAGCACGTTGTCATGTTCAGCGACGTGCCGACCAAGCACCTGAACGAGCTTCCCAAGCTCTTCTTCGACAAGCTCAACCGCATCGTCAAGGAGGAGGGCATCGACATGACCCGCATGGCCTCGATCCTGCGCCGTGAGAAGCGTGCGATGCTCAACCGGATGGAGACCTCGGTCTCCAGCGTCCTCGCGGACATTGTCATCCAGGGTGAGTTGGACGTTTGTCGTTAGTTAACCCACAGACTTCCTGTACGGCAACGAGGACGGCAAGGACCTCCCCGAGGCGTTCGACGAGCTCAAGGACTTTGCCATCCTGGAGTCGTGGACGGCTGAGCAGTGGGCCGCTCTTCTTGACAAGTGGTACGCCTCGGCGTCGTCCATCGCCATGATCGGCAAGCCCTCGGCCAAGCTTGCGCGCGAGATCGAGGAGTCGGATAAGAAGCGCATCGCCGAGCAGAAGGAGAAGCTTGGCGAGGAGGGCCTGAAGAAGCTCAAGGAGAAGCTCGAGTGGGCGCAGAAGGAGAGCGACAAGCCCATCCCGTCCGAGATGCTCACTATCTTCCCTACTGTCAAGGTGAGCTTTGTTTACAGCCCAGATCACTGACATCAGCCCTCCGAGCTCACCTGGATCCCTGTGGAGACCGCGATCAACAACGCCAAGAACGGCAACGCCAAGTGCGACAACGGCGAGGTTCAGCGCCACATTGACGCCGATGGCGCCGCCCTCCCGTACGAGACCCACTTCGCCGACGTCAAGTCGAACTTCGTCTGCATCGGCGCGCTCTTTGACACCGCCAAGCTGCCCCAGGAGCTCATGCCCTACATGGCGCTTCTCCAGGTCTGCCTCTTCAACCTCGGCATCAAGCGTCCTGACGGCACTGAGCTCACTCACGAGGAGGTCATTAACCAGCTCAACGAGTGAGTGCCGCAAGTCGGGAGTCGACTAACGCCAGCCTCACGGTCAGCTCTGGGTCCAAGTTCTCCGTTCGCTCGTGCTTCTCGGAGGCCTTCTCCGTCTTCATCAAGGTCGAGAAGTCGCAGTACGCCGAGGCCGTCACTTGGCTTCGCGACGTGCTCCTCAACTCTGTCTTCACCAAGGAACGCCTGGAGGTCCTCATCGCTAAGGAGCTCCAGAACCTTCCATCCCAGAAGCGCGATGGCGACCAGGTCGCGCGCGAGTGGTGCAACCGCCTCTGCTTCGACCTGGACAAGTCAACCTCTGAGGCTGCGTCCCTGCTTCACCAGCTTGAGTTCATCCCCCGTATCTCCGAGGAGCTTAAGCAGTCGCCCGAGAAGGTCATCAAGGCGATGGAGACGCTCATCCAGAAGGTCGTCGACCCGAGCGTGATGCGTGTCAACGTCTACGGTGACATCAAGAGCCTTTCGGAGCCGCGCTCGACGCTCGCCAAGGCCTTCATTCCCATCAAGGAGGCTGTTGACCTCGAGCCGCTCACCACCTCGGCGGCGACGCTCACCGAGCTTGGCAAGGCGCCCTCAAAGAAGGTGAGCTCAATTCGACCGAGTAAGGTCTTCATACTGACGTCAGATTGTCGTTGTTCCCATGGCCGCGATCGAGGGTTCGTACTCGTCGCACGCGGCCAAGGGCCCTCGCGGTTGGGACCACCCGGATGTCCCTGCGCTCAGTGTCGCACAGTCGGTCCTCAACGCCATGGAGTCGTACCTCTGGAAGTCGATCCGCGGCGCTGGTCTCGCGTACGGCGCCCATGTCACGATCGACCAGGAGTCGGGCTTTGTCGGCTTCCGCGTGTACCGCTCCCCGAACGCGATGACCGCGTTCAAGGAGGCGGGCAAGATCATGCGCACGATCGCTGACGGAACGGTAAGCTTGCACCCGTATTTATGAAGGCTGACATCAGATGGAGCTGGATGAGAACGTTGTCGACGCGGCCAAGGCGAGCATGGTGTACTCGTATGCCCAGAAGTCGGAGACCGTCGGCGCGGCGGTGAGTGCCTCACGAGCTGTGGATCTTTCTCAGTCGCTGACCTCAGGCCACCACCGCGTACCTCGACGAAGTCCTCAAGGGCATCGGCAAGGACTGGAGCCAGCGTATGCTGGCCGAGATCCCCAAGGTCACCACCCAGGACATCCGCGCCGCCATCGGCAAGTACTACGTCCCGCTGTTCGACTCGGAGTCCTCGATCGGCGCTGTTACTGTCAATGTTGGCAAGGTCGACGAGGTCGAGGCCGGCTTCAAGGAGCTTGGCTTTGAGACCGAGCGCCACGAGCTGCCGCAGATCGGCGGGGAGGAGGACGCGGACATGTCCGGCTCTGAGGGAAGCGAGACGGGCAGCGAGTCGGGAAGTGAGGGCGAGCCGATGGAGGACGTGCGCAGCCCATAGACGTGTTGGACTTATACACTTGGTGACACTATATCATAGCATGCAATACTCTGTTCACTAGCAAAGGCGCGGGCCACTCTACATCGCTGCTTGACCATCATCCAGCTCCGCTGACGAACAAAAGGCTCGGCGTTGTTCGAGCACGTGGGTATGCGGTCACGTGACCTCGGATTCGGATTGCGACGTTGGCCGGCGTCCAAGAGTTCGACGTCGATCCCTCATCTCTACTCCAACTTTCTCCACTCACCCCAACTCTACAACCATGCGCCAGGCCTCAAGTCGGGTCCTCCTGCGCACCGCGCGCCGGCCTCTCGCGGCGCCGCTCCTTCGTGCCCCACTCGTCGCCGCCTCTCCCGCACCGCTGCTCGCCATGCAGCAGACGCGTACCTTCTTCGGACTGTTCGGCAAGAAGAAGAGGCGTTCCGGGCCGTTTGAGGCCGCCCCCGAGCCGACCATTGTCCTGGAGCAGGACGACCTGTTCCACCCGCTCTCGCAGTCGCCGTTTGAGGCGCTGCGGGAAAAGGGCGAGCGCATCCGCACGTTCGCCGTCTGCCCCGTGAGCTACGAAAAGTACCACGAGACCAAGACGGTCAAGTACGAGTGCCCAGACTGCGGTTTCCCGACGCACGCGACCCGCGAGCGCTGGGAGGAGGGCCACGAGGAGCACTCCGAGTCGTGCCCCCGCCTGCGCGAGGTCAACGAGGACGAGCACGACCTGCGTTCTGGCCGGCGCGTCGTCGAGTACGAGAATATGCCTGGTGAGTGATGGTGCGCGAGTTTCGCTGACCTCAGGTGTTCAGCCGTACGAGCAGGCGGTCAACCTGCAGACGTGGGACACGTTCTTCTTCACGCGCGGGTTCGTGTCCATCAACTCGCAGCGTGCGATGCGCCACGTCTCCAAGCTCCTCACGTACCCCATCTCGGTGCTGTCGGTGCTGCACCAGAACGGCCCCTTCACGGCGGGCAACGGGCGCATCACGTCCGAGGGCAGGCGGTCCATGGCTGCCATCCACTCGATCCTGCACCCGCCCCCCGGCACGTCGGCCGAGGACATTGACATCCGCCCTATGGCGCCGTTCCGCATCTTCCTCCTCGGCGCGCGTGGCGAGTCGACCCTCCCCGCCGACATCTGGCTGCAGCTTGCGCACCTGTTCCCGCGCACGCCGTTCAACGTCTACTTTATCGGCCCCGAGGCCGGCATCCCCCTCGTCAAGGGCTCGAAGCGTCAGCACCTCAAGATGTCCGAGGACGGGTCCAAGTACGGCGTGCCGAGCTGCACAGTCAACGTGACGCCGCAGCTCCGCCTCATCTCGCTCAAGGCGCCGTACGAGGCCGTGCACAACCAGCTCGGCCCCTTCGACCCATACCAGGACGTCTTCTTCGCCTTCTCGCCCGGACTCGGCTTCCCGGACCAGAGCCTGCTCGACCCCAACAACCCGACGCCGGAGACCAAGGACGGCGAGCAGCCGCTCGTCCAGGCCCAGACCAGCTGGAAGTCGACGCTGCAGAGCATCCTCGAGACCAAGTGCGGCCTCTTCTTCACCGCCTTCTCCCCCACCGACCTCGCGCGCGACGTCTCGGCCATCTTCGGCACCCAGCCACCCACGACCGCGCCCGGCCAGCCGTCCGAGTACCCCTCCAACGTGCAGCTCCCGACCAAGCCCATCCCTCCCATCGAAGGTGTGAGCGACGAGTTCGAGCTCATTCTCACCCCTGGCACCAACCCCTTTGCCTCGCGCAAGTGGGAGATTGCCGACTGGGACACGCGTGTCGCCGTCAAGACCAACTGGGGTATCTGGGGCATCCGCGGTAAGAAGTACGAGGTCGTGGACGCCGAAGACGAGAGGGCGTAGCGCGTACGAGCATCTAGGACACAGTAGACTTGCATGTCATACCACTCTGCATCGGACGGACTTGAATGTCATATCACTCTGCATCGGAGTGCGGTGGATTGCGGAAGTGGTATGGTAGGTAGGAGGAGGATTGCCATCAGTCGCCCCTCGCGGTACCCACGCGCGTAGTGTAAGGGTGCTGAGCAGTGTGTATAGTGTGGTGCTACAGAAGAACTGTTCAGCCTTCCAGTACATCGATACTGTGCACCTCCGTCTGGCCGTCTGGCCGTCTGGCCGTCTGGCTTTCTGGCTGTTAGCCGCCTGGCTGCTGGCTGGATGCTGATGTGCATCAATGCGGGGTATAAAGGTAGAATGCGGGGAAGGAGCAGTCTATTTGGTTCCGCGACGCGTTCTCGGTGACGGTTGACTGTACCTGTACCTCATCACCTTCCCTCTGATCCCTCTCGCGCCTCTCGTCCTCATCCTCGCGTCCCATTTTGCTCCCAGTCCACTTTCAATCTTCTCTATCAAGCTCACAACGCGGAATAGAGCCTAGAAAGCTCTTCCGCTCGCCATGGCATCTCTCGACAAGCTCGCCATTCGCGGCATCCGCTCGTTCGATGACAAGCACGTCCAGGTGATCGAGTTCTACTCCCCCCTCACCGTCATCGTCGGACACAACGGCAGCGGCAAGACGGTAGGCCTTCCTCGTCCACGCGTACTGACGCGCAGACCATCATCGAGTGTCTCAAATATGCGACCACCGGCGACCTTCCTCCCAACACCAAGGGCGGCGCGTTTGTCCACGACCCCAAGGTGAGCTCCATCAGATGCGGGCTAGACCTAACGCGCAGATGGCAAACGAGAAGGAGGTCAAGGCGCAGGTCCGTCTGCGCTTCTGGAACGTCAACCGCGAGCGCATGACCGTCACGCGCAGCCTCCAGGTGACGACCAAGAAGACGGGCGCCCTCACGATGAAGACGCTTGAGGGCTTGCTGGCCAAGGATGACGGAGGGGCGTCGGGCAAGGTACGTTGATCTTGGGGCGGCGGGGCGGACCCTCACGACACGTGTAGCTGACAGCAGCGCAACACAATCTCCACCAAGTGTTCAGAGCTGGACGAGGAGGTCCCTCTGCTGCTTGGCGTCTCCAAGGCCATCCTAGAGAACGTCATCTTCTGCCACCAGGAGGACTCAAACTGGCCGCTCGCTGAACCCGCCGCCCTCAAGAAGAAGTTTGATGACATCTTCGAGGCCACCAAGTACACCAAGGCTCTTGACAACATCAAGGCTCTGCGCAAAGACCGCGCTTCCGAAATCAAGGTCGACCTGGAGCGTCTCAAGCACTTCAAGAGTGACAAGGACCGAGCGATGCGGGTCAGTCATGTGTGGCACAGAGTCACTAACAACCGCAGATGCGCTCTGAACTTGAAAGCATGGTCGACAAAGAGAACGCCAGGACCACCGAAGCTGACGAGCTCAAGACACGCTTCCACGTCTTGAAGCAGGAGAACGAGACTCTGTACGCACGAGCCAGCGCGTTCCAGCAGATCTTTGAGCGCCACGACAACCTCAAGGCGCGCAAAGAGATGCTCGCGGCCAACCGGGACCGCATGGTGGACGGCATGACCGTCCTCAATGGCAAGTGACCCGCCAATCTGCAGCTGACCATGCAGACACCACCGAGGAGCTCATGCACAAGTTCCAGAACTTTGACACGCACCTCACATCCCTCGTGGGCAAGCGCGACCAGCAGAGCGAGGCGCGTGCCAAGGAGGACGAGGCGCTCGAGGAGCTTCAACGCCGCGAGCGCAACCTGCTAAGCACCCAAGGAGAACTGCGCACGAACCGCAAGGTAAGTGCATCTGTTCGCATTTACTAACTTTCGAGACATACGAGCGGAATATCCGCGAGCGTGAGGCCGCGGTGCGCGAACTGTCCAAGACCTTCAACATCCCTGGCTACGACTACAGCCCGCTGGAGGAAGGAAAAGTCGCAGACTTTGTTGATCGGCTTCAAGAGTTGGTTCGCAAGGCAGAAGCCGACCTCAAGCGCTTGCAGGTGAGAGGTTTGCGATGAACAGACACTGACTTCTAGACGGAAGGGCTGCGCAAGGAGCGCGATCTGCAGTCAGAGCTCGATGAGCTCGCCAACAAGAGGACAACTGCCCTCGCGAACAAGTCAAGCAAGCAGGACCAGATTGTGCGTATCCCCGCCAGTCAGCTGGATGGGCGGTTGATACCATTCCACTAACGGCCAGGTGCAACTCAAAGAGCGCATCCAACAGATGGAACAGAGTTTTGACTCGTTCAGCTCAGTCGACGCCGATATCAGCGTTCTCGAGAACGACATCTCCTCTCTGGAGACCCGCCGTCAGACGCTGGACCAGGAGGTTCAGGAAGCCCGCTACGACGAGCAGCAGCGTGAGCGCCGGTCTGCCGTTGCCCAGAAGGAGGCAGCCCGCGAGAAGCTCAATGGCGAGTTGACTGCACTCAACCGCCAGGCAGACACACGCGCTCAGTTATCCATCAAGCGTTCAGAGCTGGAATCCAAGAACTCCCAGGTTGAAGCCTCGTAAGTCGTTCCTGCTGTGCCCAGCTGACATTGCAGAGTGCAGAACCACTCGGCGCGCTTCAAGGAGCTAATCGGGTCTGACCTGACCCCCAAAACAATGGAGGAGAAGGTCACTCAGGCGGCAGGGTGAGTGGACAGTAGTCCGAGCGTGCCAGCCGGTTGCTGACACGCCCAGTCGCAAGGATCGCGAGCTGCAGGACGCAGAGTCGGCAGCCGCGGCCAACGAGCGCACTTTGTCTCAGCTCCAGACGTCAACCAACATTGCTAAGCAGACCTTGAAGACGAAGAGCGAGGAGCTTACCAGTATGCGTACCCGCAGTTCCTTACTGACACCCAGAGCTCGAGCGTTCTGTCGCCCAGGTCCTGCAAGAGGCTGACCAGTCGTCTGTCGAGGAAGGCATCAAGGAATGCGAGACTGAGATCGAAATTGTGAAGGAGTAAGTCGAGCTCAGAGAGTAGGCTAATGGCCACAGCGAACTTGCAGACGGAGAGAGTGCAAAGAAATGGTACAAGAGGGTCCTCGACACTAGCAAGACGAAGAAGAAGTGCATGGGTTGCGACCGTGCTATCCACGACGAGGAGCAGAACTCGGTTCAAGTCTACGTGAGTTCTCCTAGCGGCAAGAGAAACTGACAGCAGCTCCAAGCCCGCCTGCAGAAGTTGAACGCGACGGACCAGTCTGACCTGAAGAACGACCTGCAGCAGTGGATGGACCAGTTAGACAAGCTGCGCGCGATCCAGCCGTCGGTCGAACGCACGAAGACTCTGAAGCGGATCGAGATTCCTGGGCTGGAGCAGCAGATCACCACCGACACTGCGAAGCTTGGCACTGTCCAGAATGAGGTTGATGAGGTGGGTTCCTTCACGTCTGCGTTTCCTGACGCCCAAGGCCCGCCAAGTTGTGCAGGCAGCCAAGCT
This sequence comes from Cutaneotrichosporon sp. PK4640, assembly GCA_023630115.1. Lineage (NCBI taxonomy): Eukaryota > Fungi > Basidiomycota > Tremellomycetes > Trichosporonales > Trichosporonaceae > Cutaneotrichosporon > Cutaneotrichosporon sp. PK4640. The sequence goes on from JAMALN010000165.1 coordinate 24,833, forward strand.
TGCCGTCCGCGATCTCCATTCCATCAAGAGCGCGGCTGTCATCATGACACGACTCGTGGGCGAGATCGACGACCTCACAGCCAGCGTCCAGCGCTTGGAACGTGATCTTCAATCCACTGGCTCGCTCAAGACGGTGGACGACGTGCAGCGCGAGATTGAGCAGATCGCGAATGAAATGTGAGCTTCCTCGCCCGTTGTGTGAAACTGACGCCAGCAAAACTCTCCAGCGCGACATCAACTTCTCGATGAACGAGAAGGAGCTCAAGCACAACACCATTCGCAGCCTTGGAGAGGACATCCACCGCAAGACCATGCGTCTCACGGACCTTCGCTCCAAGCAGGAGCGCCGCAAGCTGGATGAGCAGCAGCTCAAGGAGCACCAGAGCCAGATAACAAAGCTGCAAGGCGAGCTCAAGGTGAGTTGCGGACTTTGACAATGGTTGGACACTTACGCCAGGAACTTGACGTGGCTGCGCAGGCCGCCGCGGCTCCCTGGCGCGAGAAAAGGGACGCGCTCGCGCGGTACCGCACAGAACGGCAAGAGGAAGAGGACAGCGTCAGTATGCAGGTTGGCACCTACCAGTCGAGCCAATACGAGCTCGAGTCCAAGCACCGCTCTTGCCAGGCGTACGTCACCGAAGGCAACGACCGCAAACTGCGCGAGAACGAGACGCATCTGGGAGGCATGCGCCAGGAGATTCAGGCTACCAAGGACCGTCGCGCCGCCATCGACAAGGCCGTGAGCGCGGTCCAGGAAGACATTTCGCGCGCGCAGGTCACACGTCGCAACATCAAGAGCAACCTCGACTTCCGTGCCGAAGAACGCGCTATCCAGAAGGTGGACGAGGAGATCGAAGACCTTGACCTCGAGGGGGCAGCCCGCGATCGCCGCAGCTTCAATCACGAGTACAAGCAGAAGATGGCCGAGGAAACGGACGTGCAGAACCGGGTGAGCCATCATGTCCCGCCGCTATCATCTCCCACCTCGCTGACCATCAGTGGCAACTGTGCTCCGGGCAAGTCATGCAGATGACCGAGGAGCGCAAGCGCCTGGAGAAGACGCTTGCTGCGGACTACAAGAACATCGACAAGCTGTATCGGGACCAGCTCATCAAGACCAAGACGAGCGAGGTGGCGAACAACGACCTCGAGAAGTATGCGAAGGCGCTGGACAAGTGAGTCGAAACCCTCTTTCGCCAGCTGACGCCAGCGCGATTCTCAAGTACCACTCCATCAAGATGGACGAGATTAACGACACCATCAGCCACCTGTGGAGCAAGACGTACCAGGGTACCGACATTGACACGCTGCGCATTATGTCGGACCATGACGAGCAGAGCACGAGCGCGCGCAAGTCGTACAACTACCGCGTGGTGATGGTCAAGAACCAGGTCGAGCTCGACATGCGTGGCCGCTGCTCTGCCGGACAGAAGGTGCTCGCGTCCATCATCATCCGTCTCGCTCTGGCCGAGAGCTTTGGCCAAGGGTGCGGAGTGCTCGCGCTGGACGAGTGAGTCACCTCTCGTGCTCCACGCTGACCGCAGGCCCACCACCAACCTCGACCAAGAGAACATCAACGCGCTCGCCGAGGCGCTTGCTGAGATCATCCGCGAGCGCCGCCGCCAGGCCAACTTCCAGCTCATCGTCATCACCCACGACGAGGGCTTCCTGCAGCGCCTCGCCGCGCAGGATGTGCTCGACCACTACTGGCGCGTCTCGCGCGACATGGCCCAGAAGAGTAAGCTGGAGCGGCAGCGCATTGGCATTTAGACTCCTACAAGATACCCAGCATTTGTATAACTAGTGCATGTACACACCACTGTGAGGCTACGGCAATGGGGGCGTGGCTTCACTCTGGCGCTCCAGCTCCCTCCAACACGCCGACCATCTCGGAATATCCTCGATCCCGGGCGTGCTTGAGCGCGCTGACGCCATCCTTGTCCCTAATCCCGGGGTCTGCGCCGGCGCCGAGCAGGATCTTGACGATCTCGACATGCTTCTCGCCCCCATCGCCGAGGATGACGGCCTCGAGCAACGCAGTCCAACCCAGGTGGTTGACGTGGTTGACGTTGATACCGGTCTGGACCACGCGGCGGACGTAGTCGACGTGACCCCGCTCACTGGCGGGGATGACGCTGATCCCGCCGTACCGGTTCCGCAGGTTCATGTCGGGGTTGTAAGGGAGGATGGCCTCGAGCATCGCCACGGACCCAGTGACGCCGGTCACGAGCCACGGTGACTGGCGCATGTTGTCGAGCGCGTCGGGCGAGGCGCCCGCCTCCAGGAGGGCCTTGGCGGCGGGGACCTCGTCTGCGAGCGCGGCGAGGAGGAGCGGCGTGCGGCGCGTGCTGTCCGTCGTGTCAACGTCCGCTCCAGCGGCCAGGGCGGAACGGATACCGTCGACGTCGATTGGCGAGGTGGAGGCCGCGCGCAGGAGTGAGGCGTTGGCGTCGGTGGACATGCTGGCTGAGCAGGTAGATGGTTGCGAGAGCAAGTCGGAAATGACGAGAATCAATCTTGATTCAAGCTCGTCACGCAGCCATCTGCTGCTGCTATTTATGACGACGCGACAGGCGCGAACTGCTCAACATGGTGGGCAATGACCAACGTGTACGGGCACTCCGCCAAGCTCCGATCCACTCATCGACCCTGGCCACAACTCAGCCATGCTGTACAGTCTTTCACTGTGGCCCGTCCAGCTCTACAAGTATATAGAAAAGGAGGCATGGATGTGGTCTGGATTGCAATGCATGTGTCGAACTGCGGTGGACCTGGTGGATTGGGGCGATGGAGTGGAGGACGACCTTCGTGGGGCACCACCCCAGAATCTATGCAGTCCCCCCAGTTAATGCAGTTGAATCCCGATAGATTGCCAACTTCAGATAGCAAAGCCGTAGGGCGCGATATGAGGAACTTCGGTTCTGACGGGGTTGAGCGTTCGAATCACTGTCGACTCCTCTTGACGCTTTGTGTCTCGCTGGGTGGGGTGACCTACTTAGTTTGAGACCAGCCTGTGGGGGACGGATAGGGCCTGACAGCCTGTTCCTGGGAACGTTTGGGGTGGCGCCCCAGCTTAAAGGTGGTGGTACTGTAGAACGACCTGGGTACCATCAACGTTCCTATACCAAAGGGTGAACCCATCCCTGTCGGGGCTAGGTCGCCAGTGATTCAGAACTTGAACTTTTTGGACATGGCATGTACGGTTTGCATGCATGCACGTGAGGTGTAAGAACAGTGCAGAAAAGCGTTGGCATGGATTGCTACTGTGTCACTCGATTGAGCCCAGGGTGAGAACAGTGGTGGATTACCTCCACCGGTATCCGCTCCCCTCACTTATCTCGCCATCGATTTGCCGCCCAACCCGTAATCTCGACTTCCATCCTCGTCCACAACAACAACACCAGCAACCATGTCAGAGTGAGTACAGCAAACCTCCCTAGTAGAGCTCGGCTGACAACAGATATTGGGTATCGAAGAAGCAGTACTGGTGCAAGTACTGCAACATGTTCATCCGCGACGATGCGGCGCAGCGCAGCCTGCACGAGGGCGGCGAGAAGCACAAGGGCAACCTCGAGCGCTACATCCGCAACCTCTACAAGGGCGGCGAGCGCGCCAAGCGTGAGAAGGAGGCCGAGAAGCGCCAGTTTGAACGCATCGAGGCGGTAAGCTTACCTAGTGCCGAATCTAAGCTGACGACAGGCTGCACGGTCCGCACACTCGTCGGTCGATGGCGCGCGCGGCGCGTACGGCGGGCGCCCGATGCTCGACCGCCCCATGCACTCATCGTCCAAGCCGCGCAGAGACAAGCCGAGCGGCGACAAGTGGGCCAACTACTCGACCGCCGAGCAGATGGGGTTGGCCGAGGAGGGGGGACCGAGCGCTTACGAGATCGAGCAGATGGTGCGCGGGCGCGGGACCAAGGTCGGGCAGTGGGAGGAGGTCGTTGCCACGCCGACGCCACCCCCACCACCACCCGAGGAGACGCGGCCGGAGACGGAGGAGGAGGAGCTCGCCAACTTCAAGATCCGGCAGAAGCGGCCGCACCGGGACGTGTACGACGACGACGTCGACACGGGCGCGCTGCTTGCGCTGAAGCTCAAGAGCAAGGAGCGCAAGCTTGCCGAGGGAGACGTCAAGGGGGAAGTGGCGGGGATTAATGAGGAGGAGGTCAAGGAGGAGGTCAAGGAGGAGGTCAAGGAGGAGGTCAAGGAGGAGGTCAAGGAGGAGGTCAAGGAGGAGGTCAAGGAGGAGGCGAAGGGAGGGGCGGGGTTCAGCAAGGGTGGGTGGGGGAAGGCGGAAGTCAAGGAGGAGCCCGCCACGGGCGGAGCCAAGGTCGAGGCTACTGCTGACGCCGGGGTGGACGTCAAGACCGAGCCCGGGGAAGACAAGAGGCCAGACCTCGACGCGGCCACCGCCGGACGACCAGCACCAGCCGCGGCCCCATCGTCCGGCGCGTCAATGTTCAAGAAGCGCCGCCCCCCTCCCTCCTCACGTAAGAAGTAGCCTGCCTGTATCTGTATATCTATGATAATCAAGTGCATACACCCTAGAACTTGCGCGACTTGGACACGGTGGAAATACCGCTCTTCTCGCCAGCGTACGCGCCGCTCTGTGCCCCCTGCCCACCCTTGTACACGGCCCGCTGGCTCCCAACCTTCTGCTTGGCCTTCTCGTACGCGAGCTTCTTCTTGACACGCGGGTTGCGGCCTGTCTTGGACCGCCGTGGCGTGAGGCCGCGGTTCTTCTCGATCGCACGCGAGACGCCGCGCGGGCCCTCGGCCGTCTCGTCTTCGAACGCGGCAAACTTGGCCTCGCGGAACTCGTCGTGCGCCTCCTCCTTGGCCAGGTCCTTGGCCACCTTGCGCCGCTTCACGAGGTCGTAGTACTCGTCCGCCTCGTCCATGCCCTCCCCGCCCTCCTCCTCGTCGCGCACCTCGCGCGCGCGCTTGCGGTCGCTCTCGCTCCACTCGCCGCCGAGGTCCTCGCCGCCGTCGCCCTTGGGCGCGTTCTTGCGCAGCGCGGCGTCCCGCGCAGCCTGCCGCGACCGGTACGGGATGTCGTCGTCGCCACCGGCACGGCGCTCGCGCGCCGCAGAACGGCGGTTCGCCATGCTGTTGATCCGCTGGGTGTGGAACTGGAGCGAGCGCTTGCGGTGCTCCTTGTCGCCAGCGTCCGCGTCGGTGAGCTCGAGCAGGTCGCCGAGCGTCTCGTCCTCGGCCGACAGCTTGGGCGCCTTCTTGCTCTTCTTCTTCGTCGCAACGAACTCGGGCTCGGCAATCGGTGTGAACGCCACGGGTGGGAGGGAGTCCTCGTCCTTGTCCTCGTTCTCGTCCGCGGCTCTGGACTTCTTCTTGTCCTTCTTCTTCTTGTCCTTCTTGTCCTTCTTGGACTTCTTGTCCTTCTTGGACGTGACCTGGAGTGGCGCAGCCTGGTCTGCGAGCAGCCCGTCGAGCTCGTCGTCGTCGAGCCCGGCCTGGTGCCAGAGGTTCCCGTCCGCCTCGTCGTCGTCGTCCATCCCGTCGAACTCGTCGAGCGTCATGCCCTCGGAGCCGGGGAGCTCGCCAGCGAGCATGCGCGCCATGAGCTCGCGCTTTGCCTCGGCCATGTCCTCGTCCTCGTCCTCGTCGCCGCGCACGAACAGCGTGGGCCCCTTGTCCGACACGGAGCCTGCGTCAAAGTCAAGGTCTTCGAGAGCGGCGAGACCCTGCTTGAGCTCGAGGAGGCGGTTGATCACGGGGTGGGTCGAGAGGTCGGGGCGCTCGTCCGCCGGCAGCGCACACAGGTGGATGTAGAACGCAAGCGTCGTTGCGTACGTCAACAGCGTCTGGTAGTGCAGGTACCCGAGGCCCTTGTGCAGCGTCTCCTCGCCCTGCGCCTCGGCCTCCATCTTGGCGATGCCCACGCTCGTCTTGCGCAGCTTGCGGATCACGAGGGGGAAGTCGCGCGCGAGGGCGAGCTTGAGCGGCTCGTGGCTGGCGAGGTGGCGCAGCAGCGTCGCCGCGTCATCCGTCTCCGGAACAGCCACGACGTTTCGCACCTCCTCCTCCGCTTCTTGCTCGGGGCTAAGGTCAGTTTTGGTCCAGGACGCACAACTCACGCAGCGTACTCGACTTCGACGTCGTCGAGACCCCAGTCCTCGGCGCCCGAGAGGGCCTCGCGTGCACGCCGCTGCAGCTTGCGCACCTCCTTCTCCTCGAGCTCGCGAGCCTCCTCGCGCTCTTCGTCGTACGCGTCCTCGTCCTCCTTCTCGCGCCGCGTGCTGGGGCGCGAGTAGTACTGCCGCCCCCAGCCCTCGTCCTCGGACTCGGAGCCCGACTCCTCCTCGTCTTCAGAGAAGTCGTCCGAGTCTTCCTCATCCTTCCCGAAGCGCCCCTTAGTCGAGAGGTCGGGCTTGGCCTTGGACAGACGCTTGAGCTGCTTCGGCTGGGGCCACTCCTCCTCGTCCTCCTCGCCGTACTCCTCCTCCTCCTCCTCGGCGTCATCGTCGCGGCGGAACTTGTGCACGTTCAGGCCGAGCACCTCGTCGCCGTCGGCGCCGATATCGTCGTCCGACTCCTCGTCGCGCGGGTTGAACATCATCTGGTCGCGCTTGAACATGTCTGTTGTCAGCTACACCAGGATGTCATGTCCAGCAGCCGCACTCACAGTCGTCGACGCCGCCCTCCTGCATGGTGTCCTCGTACGACTCAATCCTCTTGATGCTCGCGCCAGGCGCCTCCTTGGCCTTGGTGACCACGTCGGCGCCGCTGGATCTCCTCTTGCGTCCCATTGTATCGATGTTGGTGTTGGTGAGTTGGTGTCCCTCCACTTGCTCGACCTCAACTTTTGAACCACGTGACATGACGGAAGCAAATCCAGTCGCCACCCAACCCGACTTCGAGGTGATCCTGACCATCCACTTCCTCTCAAGCTCTCAACGTCTCCATCGCTTTAACAACCTCGCGCCACCCTACCGTCAGCGACTCTCTCGTCATGCGCGTCCACCTCCGCCTCCCCGCCCCGCTGGGCGTTACGGCCCTCGACGTCCCATCGACGGCGACCGCCGGCACCCTCCTCCCCGACTGGGACGCCTACCTCCGCACCCGCGCGCGCATCGTGGACGCGTCCACGCCCCTCTCCGAGCTCCGCGTCAACGGCCTCATCGAGGTCGAGGTTGTCCCGCGCCTCCGCGGCGGCAAGGGCGGCTTCGGCGCCAACCTCCGCTCCCAGGGTGGGCGGATGAGCGCGAGCAAGAGCACCAACTTTGACAGCTGCAAGGACCTGAACGGGCGGCGGCTGGGCACCCTCAAGGAGGCGCAGAAGTGAGTAGTTAGATATCAAGGTAGCTGACGGCAGACAAGCCGACCTCATCGAGAACTGGGACGAGATGCAGGCCAAGGCCAAGGCCGAGGAGCGCGCCAAGCTCGAGGCACTCGAGCGCAAGCTCGGCGTCAGCTCCAACGGCGACGTTGGCGAGGTCGACGTCGAGGAACTCGCGCGCAAGAAGCACAAGTTTGACGACAACAAGTTCCTCGAAGAGAGCCGCGAGATCAAGGACAACGTACGGTCCGCAGTGAGCGCTGCTCTCCTCAAGAAGAAGAAGAAGAAGGCGCCGAGCCCCGACGCCAAGGCGGCTGGTGTCAAGGAGGCGGCAAAGGTGGCACAGAAGAAGGTCGAGGTCAAGAGTGCGAGCGCCAAGGTTGCGGCTTAGTGTGGAAGATGTTGTAGTAACAGATGTAGCATGATACAGGCATTGGATACAGATTTTGAATGTGTACTACTCCTCCTCGGACAACTCGCTTGATGGCTCGCGCATGCTCTGCTTGACCGCGCGACTCCTAAGTACACGCCCACTGGGAGCAGGAGGAGGTGGGCTGATGCGCTGGCCGCTGCGCCGCAGCACGGGCTCGTCGCCGCCGCTCTCCTCTGCCTCGCTCTCGCCTTCGTCACCACTCGCCTTCCGCTTCCGCGAGCGAGTCGAGCGCTTCAGCAGTGTCTTCGTTTTCGCCGGCGTCTTCTTGCCGTTTGCGGCCGCTCTTTTGGGCCGCCCAGAGCGAGTTACGGCTGGCTCGGGCTCAGGAGTCGGCGCAGCCGGTGCGCCTGCTTGTGGTCGTATCCGGAGTCTGATTCTCGGGATCACTGGGGCTGGAGGCGCAGGCAGAGCCTCGGGCTCGTGGTGCCCATTCTCCCGTGCCGTGTCGACCTCCATTGGCTCCACAATCGTCGGCTCTGCGGCTGACTGCTCGCCTTCCTTCACCCCGCTACCGTTCTCCTCCACCAGGGGCTTCACCTCGGGCGTCGGATCACGCACGTGGTCGGCCCAGGCCGACGTCGCCTGCTGGTTCGCAAGCGCAATGATGGACCCAGCAGTACGGGTGGGCTGCAGGCCTGCTCGCGCCATGGGGTTCTCATGCTCCTCATCCTGTTGTCAGCAATTTGCGCACTGATCGCAATAACTCACCTCATCGATCTCGCCGTACTCGGCCCGCAGGCGAAGACGGACGCGAATGCCGTGGATGAGCTTGACCCAGCGCTTAAGGGCTCGCTCTTCACGCTTCGCTCGTTCGCGTTCCTCCGCGGCAGCGTTAGACTCCCAGTACGCTGCGAGCACCTCTTCCTCCTTCTCCACCGCAACGACGATGCCTGTAATGACGGGCGTGGCGCGCTGCTTCCTGAACTCGAAGGACGTCTGTTTGTCAGCCCTCATGCTCAAGGAGCGAACCGTGCTAAAAACTCACAACTGCCTCGGCGAAGCTCACCCCCATCTTCTTCGCCACCTTTGCAATACCCTTGTCTGGATGTTAGCAAACAGCAGCGCGTAAACAAACATGGCAGATGAACAGCACCGGCCGGAAGCATTGTCGGCACGTAGAGGTCGATGTTGCCAAAGGAGTTCTGCGGGATCTTGCCCTGGGTATTAGCTGGATGACACTCTCGTTGGCTTACATCGACGATTGGGGGAGGGATGTAAAGCTCGGTTTGATTCTCGGCGTACAGGCCCTGCTGGATAGCTTCACCCGTCTCCTGCAAGGCGAGCTCCTGTGCGCGACGTTTCTGAATCGTCACCGCCCGCTGCTTGATCCACTTCATCGGCTCCTGCCGATCCTTGACTCGGCGTCCGACACGCATCCAGTTCTCGGCTGTGCGACAGGCCAGCACGTTGGCGCGACGATACACGGGCTCGCCCTTGAATCGCCCCACCTCGCGTTTTGGTTGGATCACCTCGTGTTGTTTCAGGTGACGCTCGAGGACGTAGCTACTGTCAGAGACAGAGTGACAGGCCAACTCACATAGGATGGTCCTTGAACCCAGACATGTGCTGGGGCATGCCCTCAGACGCCTGGCTATTTTCGAGTTCCGCATCCTCGAGATCGTCTCGATTCTCATGGTCAGCGCCAAATCTAAGCAGGTCCTCACCAGGCGCAGTGGCCGCTGCAGGAACGCCGTGATGTCGGACCACCAGTCCGACTCCCCAGTCTTAGCGGGAGGCCGCAGCTTGCAGGTCTTGGCCGCGAAGTTCCTCGCGTACCGTAAGGTTACGTCTCGTGCGTAACCATCTGGTGTCAGACTCCTCCCCAGCTGGCCGAGCCCACCTTCCTCAAACGCCACGATGTAGGAGAGACGAACAGGCCCGCTGTCCGACTGCGGCTCGTAATGTGCCTTCTTGCGAATGATGCCATTCACGGGATCGACTGGCACCCAGCGCTGGTCGGAGCGGTTGTACACCTCCGCCCAGAAGACTGGGGGCTGGGCCATCATGTCTATCGTCAGCTCAACACGGACCACACACGCAAGAGTTAGACTTACCTTCCTTCTTCTTGCGCTTCGGCTTTGAGCCGACGGTCTGTGGTGGCGGCTTGGGCTGCCGCAGGCGGTACATGTCGGCCGGGTCTTTCGGCCTATTGTGCCGTCCGGCCCCACGCATGTTGGACTTCTGGGCCTTCGACCTAGCCGAGGCGGAGGTGCCTGGGATGGGCACTTCTTCGAGCCCTTCCTCTTCACTACCGCTGTAGTCCTCGCCCATGCCTTGCCGGAGGGCGTTGCTGCGCGCCCCACTCCCAGCGCCCTTCTTCTTAGCGACGACCTTCTCCGCTCGCCATGGAACAGCCTGGATGCTGACGACGAGACGGGCACCCAGACCGCATGCGCGTGCGAGAGCGACGAAGAGCTGTGCCGAGACGTCGCGCGAGCCCTCTTGCTGGAGTGCCTTCTTGGCCAGAGAGTTGACGGACCGCAAGCGCTCGCCGCCGAGCTCCTCCTCAAGCTGCGCAAGGATCGGGTCGTCCATTGCCTTGCCTTTGCCTTTGCCTTTCTTCTTCTTCGACACCTCTGGCCTCTTCGACATCACACCGCCCAGGATGTCGGCGCGCGAGAGGCGAGGCATACGCTCGATGATCTCCTGCACATCGTCCCATGTGCGAGTGCGCAGGCCGAGGAGAGGATCGGAGATGTCGAAGAAGTCTTGCGACCACCAGGTCACAAGCTCTTGCAGTGCCTCCAAAAAGAGTCGGTTCCGTTGCGCGCGGTCGGGGAAGCGCTTCGGCGAGACGATGAGATCTGCTGCCAGACGGAGCGGACAGAGAGACAAAAGGCGGCACTTTGGTTAGCGCAGCCCGCACGCCTAACCCACCTGCAGGAGCTCGTCCGACGCCCAGTGGTTGCGTATCCTTGCAGATGCCAAGAGCGTGACAACGTGCAGCTTGTGAATCTCGAGGCGAGCCGCGCGGTCCTTGGCAGTCATGGGCTTCCTGTTCGTCAGCAACACGCCGCTGCTTGTCGACCCACTTGCGCATAGCCAACGCAATCCGCTTGGCCTTCTCCTCCTCCGTCTCCCCTCCAATCTCGAGTCGGATAACTTGATTGCTCTCATCCTCGTCGCTGTCTGTCGGATATCCGCCTTCCCCTGCGCTGGTGCCGAAGTCTCCCGGCGTGCCGGTCACCGGAGTGCCTGGTATCGACGCCGACGCTGCAGCGGGAATCTCGACCTCCTCAAACTCATCCTCTTCTTCCTGTTCATCCTGGAGAGACGAGTGGACCGAGATGGGCGAGGTGGTGAGGTCGATGGGGAGGGCTATGATGTCAACAATCGCTCCATCACCCTCCACCGAAACCTCACTTACCTTTGCTCCTGCCCTTGAACTGCGCGAGAGGGTTGTGAGCTCTACCTTGACGCGCGGCCGATGGTTCGGCGCGGCTCATGGTGAGAGAGTGAAAACAAGAGCTGCGACAGGTTGAGGATGATGGTGAGAAGCTTGAGAAGGAAAGATGACGAGCAAGCAATGCAAGCAAGGTGAGTCAACCGCACCGAGTGGAGGCCGAGATCGGAGATTCTATTTGCTTCCGTCACAACAAACGTTTGCCACCCGTCTACTGTAATGCTAATGAGGATGGTATTAGACGACGAAGACTCAATAGGAGGGTATTAGGTTACGCTGCCCAGCTGTTCATGGCAGAGATCCAGAGATCCACAATCATGTATATGCATTATAGACGACGAATATCATAGAGGAGCGCCCAAGTGTCCGATGCTGGGTATGTATGTGTAGTCATCTTGGTCGGGGCTCTAGCGACGACGACGCTCCTCGTTGACGCCGAACTTGCGCACGCAGCGCTCGCCCTCGAGAATCCACCCGCGGGCGCAGCGCCACTGCTTGCAGACACCGCGAGAGCACGAAGCACCGCCAACGGCAGCCCCGAGGGTGCAGCTGAGAGTTAGCAGGGACAATGGGGCGAGACTCACTCCACACCGGTAGCATTGCGGTGGGGCTGGTCGAAGACGGCAGTGACACACCCGCCTGGGGTAAGCATACGAAGGGAAGGAGAAGAAGGAAGGCAAGTACTCACCACAGCTCTCGAGGTCAGAGGACGTGTCGACACACTCCCAGGCGTGGTCCGAGCCAGGAATGAGGCACGCGTCGGTGCCGCGAGGGCAGGGCGAGTTGTTCTCGGCCAGACGCTTCTGCATGGCCTGCTGGGCGCGCTTGCGGGCGGCCTGGCCGGAAGGGGCGATGGCGATATTGTTGTAGATGTTCTGGACTCCAACGTTGCAGGTGGCAGCACTACCGGGGGTGAGGAAGCTGGCGCACTGGCACGTAAAGTCGGGGCCGGTACTGGGAGTGAGGATGAGGTACTTCCACTCGGCGCAAGTTTCGAAGCACGAGTCGGCGTTGGGGGTCTGGAAGGGCGCGGGGGAGTTAGCACCAGGGACGCCGCCGGTGGTGCAGCCGGTGAAGTCGAGGGAGTTGGCGACGGGGCCGAGGTAGTTGACAGTGAACGTGCCGGTGCCGCAGACGCCGTTGCTGTTCGTTCCTGTAGGGGGTCAGCTCAGGAGTCGGGAGCATAGTCCAGGGGCGAAGCGAGGAGGAAGGTGGCGAGGGAACGGAAAGGCGTCGAGCCAGAGAAGGAGTTGGAGACAAAGCACTACTCACCAGAAAGTGCCTGGTCAGACGTGGGCTGCAGGTTGGTGCAGTAGCAGTTGGAGAGGAGACCGAAAAGACCAGGCTGCCAGATCGAGTAGGTTGTGCCCATCGTGCCCTGGCAGTAGGTCTATGTGTCAGCGGGCCGGAGGAAGGTTCAAACTACCAGTACTCACGGGACAGCCAGTGACCGAGTCAGCGGGACCGCCGATAGTGGTGATGATGTTGATGAGCCCGGTAAGGATACCACCGACGAGGAAGAGGTTGGCGCACTCGACGAAGGCGTAGTCGGCACGGACCTGGACGGCGAGGAGGGCCGCGGCGAGAAGGACGCGGGTGGGGGTGATCATCGTGAACGGAGTGAAATGCAAGGGAAGGAAGGAAGGTGAGGTAGTTGGGCGGAGTGAAGTGTGAGGAGTGTATACAGCTGTACAAGCGGGGGTGAGGTAGGGAGGTGAGGGAAGGAAGGAGTGAAGGCTAGAAGAGATGAGAGAGAAAGAGAAAGAGAAACGAGGAGATCCCAGGTTTATAACGGGGCATCTCGTTGGGGGGGGGAAGGTCGCAGCCGAGTCAACTGGGCCTCCGGCGCCGGAGGGAGAGAGCGAGATGGGAGGACCGGAGTGGAAGGACCGGGGTGGGAGACCTGGGAGACCTGGGAGACCTGGGAGACCGGCATGACCGGGATGACCGGGATGATCGAGTGCGAGTGTGTGACTCTGAGTTGAGTGTTAGTGTGAGTGTCAGTCTGAGTGTCAGCGTGAGCGTACGCGCGCGAGGTGCGAGGTGAGAAGGGCGCGACCGGGCGGGCCAGATCCCATGTAGATCAATTTAGCGTGCATCAGTTTGTTTGTCGTATGTGTCTGTGTCTGTCTTGTCGGACAATCCGACGGATTGACTGCGCTCAAAGGGGGGGTCCAGGCATGAGAGCACCCACCGTCCAAGTGATGCAAGCGAGAGCATCAGAGCACAGAGAAGAGAGTGGGCCCCGTGGTTGAAGCGAAATGGTCCAGACTGGCCCGGGGCAGCTTATCGTTCAGGTCGAGGAATGTGTCTCATGTGGCGCCACACTCGCTACCATCGCCCGTCCACGAACCGTCTCAACCCACCCCGAGCCAACCCAAGTGCTATGGTCCAAACACTGCCGTCCGCTCGTCACAGGCTACCAGGTCCAAACAAGCGACGCAGGTGAATGCCAGGGCCATGCGACAGACCTCAAGAGTAGATGGCGCCCGTCGCACCCCTTGCGCCCCTTTCTCGCGGGCCTCCTTGAACTGCCCTAGACCTCCGCCGGCCCTGGCCTTCCTTTGAGGCCTTTGGGGCTCCCATCTCGCACCCTCACACGTCGTACCGAGCCGCGAACTGTCCATCGACCCGAGATCCTCCTGGTGTGAGGGCATCAGCTCGTCAGCAGAGGCAGCTAAACGAACTGAATGGGTCAAAGACACCACTCTATAGACAGGGAAGTCGAGTTGCAGACGCCGTGAGTGAGGGTATAGTGGACGATGTAGATCTGTCAACACGAGGACATTGCGCACACCTGTACACCTGAAGCGCGGGGGTCCAGGAGAGGCAGGATAGAGATCTAGAGAGCCGACGCCACTTGCCGCATCGCATTCCACAATGCCAGGTTCCGACGATCTTCACCTTCTCTCGTTTCTGTGTCTCGTCTATCCACCCTGGCCGTCACACACCCTCGGCCTCGTCTCGTCTCGACCCCGCAGGCCAAGAGCCCAGGAAGCAGCAGGTGAAAGCGTGCGTGGGACATGAGCAGCCTCGGGGCCGAGACGCAATGAGGGGCCGACCTAAGCGAACGTCGCGTCCAGTTGGCTGGAGTGCGAGCCGCGGCTGGTGCCTTGCACGCGACATGGCATGCGGCCTGTGAGTGAGGAGACATATTGAGTACAATTGCCTCCCTGGAGCTGAACACGACCAGCAAACTGAATAGCAATCAACCCCCATCCAGTATCTAGCATTACGCATGCATATCAATTGGGATCGCCGGGGCCCGGGGCCACTCCTGGATCGAAGTCACGGAAAGCCAACTCTCCTGCACTCGCGATTGTGGGAACCGTACGCGGGGATCTCATCTGGCCGCTATACGATTGCAGGGACACGTTTGCGTGCACGGGAGTGGGTCGTCAGGCTCATCGCGGATTGACACTGAGCTCGACAGATGGACGGATGGTCGGGCGATTGTCTCCCGCTCGGCGCTCGGCGCTCGGAGACATGAGGACGCGAACAGTGCCTAACGCACATCCATGCCATGACTGACACTGCAGACGCTACTGTGCTCCAGGCCTCCAGGTCCGCGCCACACGAGCGCCGTCAGCAGGCACCTTTCGGAGCTCGCGTGCATTGCTCAGCCTCCGATCCCTCCGATGGCCCGAAGCACTCGTCGTCCTCTGGTCCAGAGGCAGGATTGCTCAATTGCGGACGGGCACCTTCGCAATTATTCTGACACATCCGAGCTCGATCGCCCGGCCATGGTGTATTCGCCGAGACGGGCAGAGGCATTGGCCGCATCGCGCAACATGGCCCCAGCCTGACGTACACGGGCAGCGCGGGCAGTTGCAGGCGGCGCATGCAGTGCTCTGCGCCATGTGGCCCAGCTCTGGTCGGCAGGTGGGGGACTGAGTGAGAGACTGGCTGAGTGGGGGACCCCACAGATCGGCACCATTTGCCCCAGGAAGGACCGACCTGCACCAGCGCAAACCCGAGGATTAGTCCTGGAAGGGCGTGTTGATCTCCCGGCAGGCGACCAGACCTCGTAGCAAGTACACGCTCGGTCGGCAGACCACTCGTGTGCACCACCGTGACGGTGGGGTCCACACGGGGCGCAAGAGACTGCGCTCAGGCACCCGGGTAGGTCGGGTGAGCATTCAAGCATGACGGAGAGATGTTCGGGTGGCTGGGCTGGCGCCACCGGTTTCAGTGGTTCGCACTACCAACAACGGACCGCTAGAAGGAGGCTGAGGCGCACCTGGTGCATGGTGTGGGGCATGTGGGGGATAAGGGGCACGCGGGGTGCGAGACAGCTCGTTTGACCACATGCGATCACAGGCTCGAGGCGGGTCCGGGCGAGCATGTTGCTGCAGCTTCCGCTCCGGCCCGGGTCCCGCCCAGATCTACATAACCCAGGTGGCACCCTGTTCCCATCGCGACTCCGCCCAGCATTCTGTCCCATTGGGGCGTCTGTCTGTTTGTGGTAGTCTTGGCAGCTGCCCGTTCGCACGACCGCATCTAAGACACGCCTGGCTCCGGCTGGTTCATGCTGGTCCACACTGCGGGGCCCGCGTGCCTCCCCCGCCTCGTTTGTGTCCACACACGATCGAGTGTCGCCAATGACGGATCGACGGAGGGACACCCGGTTGCGTGCATCTGTCGCCACGCAGGTCGAGCCAGAGGTATCACCTCCTTGCTGCCGCTGGGCGGACCAAGCGGCTGGACTCTTCGGGCGCACTGCTCTGCAGCTTGTGATCTTCTTGGCGTCCTTTGGGGCTTAACTGATCCTTTGGGCTCCCCACACCTTGGTACAAGTGCACCACGCGGAGTCTGCTCGTATCATCCGCACAGTCGGTATCCTCATGGCTGTATGGCTGTTATCGGTCCATTCCCACCCCACCCCCAACGTCTACAGCGCTCTCGCCGGCCAGGTCACTAGGAGATACATGGCTAGAAAGGCTACATGGCACGCACATTATGGTGGTACAGGTGGGAGATGCGGGATGGCGTGTCGCGGTCACGAGGTGGTGTGGATGGTCATGTCGGGCACCACAGAGTGTTGTGATGCATGCAATTGGGGTCGCAGAGCGTGTGGCAAGTAGAGCGTGTGGCAAGTAGAGCGTGTGGCAAGTGCACAGGGAGGCTCACGTGTAGTCGCTGGGCCTGGCTCAAGCAAGGCCGAGACCCTTCTCCTTCTCCTTCAGCTTCTTCAGCTTCTTCTTCTCCTTCTTCGACGATGGCGCAACTGCCCGGAACTGGCTCAGCTGGGGAGCGCTGTACCCCGCCTCCTCGAGGTTCATGATGTTCTCGAGCGAGGGTGTGAGGCCTGGAGTCAGTCAATACTTGATGTGTACTCACGCTTCTCGTCCACAAGCCAGCGAACGATATCGTAGGCCTTGTTCCTGAGGGCCAGGTCGACCCACTCGCGCGGGCAGTTCAGCCTGTCGGGCAGCGGGACGGGATCGCCGGTCGCGCTGGTTACGGGCGCCCCCGTCTTCCTGTTGATCTTGAAGCGGCTAGGCTCGACCAGGAGCTTCATCATCCGGAGATCCTTGTTGTTGATCGCTGCCTTGAACGCGATGTGCTCATTCTTGGTCACGCTGGCACCGCGCCTGAGAAGGAACTCGACCAGCCGGTAGTTGCCATCTGCAGCGCCCCGCTTGATGGCGTAACAGTGGTCGGCGTCGGGGGAGATCTTGAACTCTCGAACCAGGAACTTCACGAACGGGTCGACGCGGGGCTCTGCGCCTGGCGGCGTGCGAAGAAGACGGCGCGGAATCTTGGTCGGGAAAGGGAGCCGGTGAGGCGCGGGGGCTGAAGGTGGGTCACCAGGCTCGTGGCCACTCTGGCGGCGGCGGTCCTGCAGGTGCGCAAACTCCTTGAGCTGCCTCTCTCGATCCTTTCGCTCGTACTCGCGCAGTCGCTTCTCCCACAGCTCCATCACCCGCAAGAAGACCTCCCGGTCGCAGAGGCGGAGAGCCAGGATGTGATCCAAAGGCCCCGATCCGCTCTTGGTGCTGAGGATGTGAGCCTTGCTCGGAGCCCGAGTGTGCAAGGCCCAGCGCGCCTTGTACTCCACACCGGAGAATGAAAGGGCCATTCTCTTGTTGACGAGTGGCAGGGCAGCACTCTCCGAGAGCAGGTGGATCGGCTGGAGAATCTGCAGTCAGTATTACTCGTAAAGATCTCCAGCTCCGCCATCTACTGGCCGTAGTCGATGCAGTTCTGGCTCATGAAAGAACGGCCACCGAATGCTTGAACGCGCGCTGTGCAGCTCGAACTTACCTCAAGCGGGAGATCAGAGAACTTTGCAGAGGGTCTCGCACGCGTAATGACCTTGTCCGAGGGGACGAGGGCACACGATTTCGGGAGCTTGAGGGTTGGCAACTTTGGCGTGGGAGCGAGCTCAGACCGAGTCATCTGGGCGATGTGCGCAAGTTTTCGCCGCTTGCGTCGCTCGGAACCATCTGCGGCGGAGGAGGAGGAGGGCGCAACGGAAGGCAGGGCGGACATGGCGTTGAGGGGAGTGGGAGGAGGCGCGGTTGTCGGAGGCGCGGACAACTGGTCGTGCGAGCCGGGAGAAGCTGGAGGCGGGATCAGAGTCGAGACGGTGTTGCTCTCAGAGGTAGCGCCGGGGAGGGGGTGAGGAGGTGTAGAGTGTGGTCGAGGTCTTTTGTTGGAAGAGTGGTGGATGGAGGTTGAAGAGGATGCAGAGTTGATGGGTTGGTGGTTGCCCTTTACCTCGCCCCGCATTCCCTTGCCACCCTTGACCCTGGCCTGCGGCCTGACTCGCCCCTTGTTGGTAGAGGGCTCCTCTCCATCTTTGCGCTTGGGAGGACGCCGACGCTTGGGCTTCTTGTGGTCTGCTGGGGACGAGTAGCTGAAGGTGATGTGGGACGGCAACATGAACAACAGGGAGTGTGAGAGAGACAGAGTGGAGTGCAAGTCGAGTTGGATGGTTCCAGGTGTGATGTTGGTTGCCTGTTTAGTTGGGTGGCAAATTCGACTCACGTGGGGTCGAGTGGACAGCCCATCCGATCATGCCATTGCCTGCATGCCTGGTTGAGTCTTCTCGACATCTCGAATGCATGCATTCACCCAGTCATCACCAAAGCAGTACCAGCACGCCCTAGTCCTTCTTCGAGGCCTTCTTCTTTCCCGCGTTGAGCTTCTCGAGCGCCTTGCGGTGCTCGTCGACGGCGAGCACAAGCGCCATGTCCTGTATGTACTCGTACTCGCCCCCCTCGGTGTCGAGGTACGCGTGTATGTACTCTGTGGCCTGGAGGACCCATGTGGGGCTGGGCGGCGCAAGCGAGGGCGGGGAGTAGAAGCGGGGCGGGCGCAGAAAGTGGTCGTCGAACGCATGCGTGAGCCACAGCCCGTCGGCGAACGGCAGCTCGTGCGCGTGCTCATAGTCGGCGAGCTCGTGCACCGCCACCGCAAAGCGCACGGTGTCGCGGTACTGGGTGCGGAAGATGCTCGCGACCTTGGCGGCGGTGCGCGCCGCGTCCATCCACACCTTGCCGCGGCGGAGCTTGGTCGGCGTGCCCTCGAGCAGGGGGCGGAGCGTGTCGAGCGCCCACCACGCATTGTTGGGGCGGCGGACCATGCGCTCGAGCGCGCCCTGGATCTGCGTGCGCGTCACGCTGTGCGTCGTCGTGAGCAGCGGCAGCGGCGAGTCGCGCGCGCTCTCGCGCCACGTAAAGTCCAGGAGGCGGAAGTCGCGCTTGCCCCCGCTGTCCCACGATACGGCGGTCGCGTTGATGTTGGTGTGCTCGGCCGCGCCGGGCAGGAGGGGCGCGCTCTCCTCAAACGTCGTGCCCCATGGCGCGTCGGGCTTGACAAAGTCCACGCGGTACGTCCAGGGATACCAGGGCGTCGTGGTGTCGTAGTTGAGCACGAGGTCGCCGAAGACGGCGTACTGGGGTGAGCACGAGGGTTCTCAGGGGGAGGAATGCCTGGCGAGCTGGAATGCCGAGTGAATCACCATCCCGCAGCTCTACTCACCTCGTTGGTGCTCAGCTCGGGCGGAATCTCGAGGTCTAGCTCGACCTCGGTCTCGGCCAGCAGCTCGGTGACCTCTGCCATCCACGCGCGGCGGGAGTTGTCCTCGGCCTGCTGGGGCGAGATGATGGCGTGCCACAGACTGTCCCACGCCAGCCCCATCATCCACCCCGCCACACTCTGTGCCCTGGGCGTCAGCTCGTCCCGCACCTCACACACATGGGATGCTCGTACAGCATGGCGACGGCGACACTCCCCGCCGTGATGAGCACGCACACGATGATCGACCGCCACATCGGCGCTGCCGTCAGCGTGGCCAAGTGGCGCATCACCGTCCTCGGTCCGCGTCACCGGCCCCACGATCGCAATGAGGTACTCCATGAGGTTGCCCGCCTCGCCAATCTCGCTGTTGCGCACGCGGCTCGCCGTGATCCGCTTCTTGACGTCGCGCGAGTACTCCTTCCACTTGGCGACCGTCTTGGCTGCGCGAGACACGCGCCTGGCCTCCTTGTTGCTGGGGCGGCGGCGGGGGCGCCACGTGCGGTGGACGCGGCGCGGGTACGGCGACGTGGGGCGGCCGCCACTCTCGAGGTCCCTGGGCGAGATCGGGCTGTCAAGCTTCTCAAGGTCCGCCGTGGTCTTTGTCAGGCTTGGAGTAAGGGAAACTCACCAGCGGAATCGGGGTGATGGGCTCAGTGGACCAGGTGGGCACGACGGTCTCGGGCGAGGGCGTGAGCGACGCCAGGAGGAGGGGGCTGCTCAGGCGTGCGGGGGTCGGCGTCGTCGGGCCCCCGTCGCTCGACGCGTCGGGCGAGGGCGCAGGAACCTCGAGCCCGCTCAGCTCGAGCTCTGGGAGGGCCACCGTCTCGGCACCAGGCGACCATAGGGCTGGTGTACTGAGTCTGGGTGGGGTGGGGCACGACATGCCTTTGTCGGGCGAGGGAGCCTCGAGTTCCGGCGCGCGGGTGGACACGTCGGGTTCCAGAGGCTCGAGGCCTGGGCTCGGGGCGAGCGGGGCGGAATTTGGCTCGGTCGACGACATGTGCTCGAGGTCGTTGAAGACGTGCAGGGGAATGGAATGGTTGGAGGATGAAGCGCTGCACAGGCCTGCTTCTCGCGAGGTGCTGCGCCGCTCGGGCCACCATGCTGTTCCGCACCTCCCTCGTCACGTCAGCAATGGTTAGCACAACCTTTTCGTCGCCGCAGCTTGGTCTGGCAAGACACTGCATTCATACACTGTGCTCTATGCGTGAATACTGTACATTGAGTAGCGCCTACCATGCACACGCAGATGCTGCGACACCTTCACACTCCTCGTCTCTCAGTCAATGTCCAAGCGGTCACACACTACTCCTCCTCCTCCTCTTCCTCTTCGATGATCTGCGAAGGAGCAGCGCGGGCCGCCGGCAGCCCCCTGCGTCCGAGATCGCGACGGCTCGAGCTTGAGCTTTGGCCAGAGCTCGACGACACGGTGCTCGAAATGCCGACCGGCGCGGAGGCATCCACGCCCTTCTTCTTGCCCGACGCGGTCGTGGTGAAGCGCGACGTTGTAGGCGTGCCGCCAGCCCCACTGCCGTCCATCGAGCTCGGGCGCACACTCGCCGAGCTCCACTTGTTCGCGGCGCCGTAAGAGGACGCGCCCTGGCCCAGCCCTCCTGCAAACTCGTCGTCCTCCGACACCCACTCATCGTCCTCTTCGCGCTTGCTGAACACGTCGCGCAGCGGCGGTTTGCCCCGCCCGATCGGCGCAACGCGGGATAACGGGGAGCGGACGCGACCCAGGTCGTCGGAGAGCGAAGTGCGGCGCGGGCCTGCCCCGTCATCCTCGCTGTCGTCGTCTCGGCCTATGATCGAGGATGCACGCGATGACGCGTTGGAGCGGACGCTCGACGCCACCGAGTTTGGCCGTATCGACTTGGCCTCATGCAGGACCTTGATGTGCCGCACCCTAGTGGATGCGGAGCCAGAGGCTGAGCGCCGATGGTAATCGTGCAGCGGCGATGCTGGCGGTGCGGTGCGGTATCTGCTGGACCCGTCGCTGTTGAGCGTCGGCGATCGGATGGAACTCCGCCGGCTGCCGCCGCCGCGGCGCGAATGGATCGAGCCTGCACGGCTGGGACCCTCGCGCTCAGAGTTGGGTGTCTCCGTACCAGTGCTGCGCGCACTGCGCGCGGATCGGCCGCTCGTCCTCC
This sequence comes from Cutaneotrichosporon sp. PK4640, assembly GCA_023630115.1. NCBI lineage: Eukaryota > Fungi > Basidiomycota > Tremellomycetes > Trichosporonales > Trichosporonaceae > Cutaneotrichosporon > Cutaneotrichosporon sp. PK4640. Next base: position 46,146 of record JAMALN010000165.1, read on the forward strand.
GTCCGAGGTTGGCATGGTTGAGCCCATCGTGGACGTTGATTATATACTCGGGCGGCACGCTGTTGGATGCGATGGATGACCGGCGGCTGTTGACGCTGCTCGAGCGGTGCGAGTACATCGGTCGTGTTCCGTCATAGCTGGTCCTGCGAGAAGCGGAGGGTGGCGCAGCCGTCCGCCCCAGAGCAGGCCGAACACTCCGTGTCGGTATGACGGGCGGGGACTTGTTCGCAGCCATCGCCTCGCGCTTCCGTCGCCTCCGGTCCTCGTTGAACAGGTGGCGGAACGTGTTCCATATTGAGTCCTTCTTGACGGCTGGCTGTTCATTGGTGGGCGTCGCTTGCTTCGACGAACTCGCTTCGGCGTTCTCAGTTGTGGGAGCGCCGAAGCTACGGGACCGGGTGGGAGACGTATCAGGCGGCGTGCTCAGCTGGCCGTGCATGTTGGCAGTGGCGAGGCTCAACAATGTCGGATCGCTCTCGCTCTTGGTCATCTTGGGCATCAGGGGGACGCCGAGCTTGCCGGTGCTGTTCGTCTTGGTGGGCGAGTCACCACGCTTGAGAGCCTCGACAGAAGGCTCTGGGGTAACAGTCCGTAGTTGGCTCTGCTGTCCATTCTGGTCCAGGTGGAGGAACTTGTCGTTGACGCCGTGAGGAGAATTCGAGTCATGGGCGCCGGGCTTGTGGTCCACGTCTGTTCGGCGGATCCCGGGCAGGAGCATGGAGGTGGCGCGCTGCAGCATGTTGATGGATTGCGATCGCGCCTTGCTACGCGGCTCCTTAGACGGCGACTGCTCCGTCTGGGTGGGCGACGGGGCGACGACGGTTGTGGTCGATGTGGGTGGCGAGATGGAGCGTTCCAGCTGGTTCGACTGTCCAGAGAGAGCCGAGTGAGCGGACTGCACGGAGTGCGAAGACAGAGGTCGGGGAGGGTTGGAGATGGACGGCGGTAGAAGTAACTCTGGCGTCTTCATGGTTGACCGGTCGACGAAGGACGACGAGCGCGGGGCGGGATGATCACTTGAGACAGGCTCGGTGGCAGTGGCGGCCGCGGCCCTGTCTGCGCGCTCCTTCTCCTCGCTCTTCTTCCTCCTTTCCTTCCTCCTCGCCTCCTTCTCGCGCTTGGCGAGGACCGCGTCATCCGTCTCGCCGCGCTCGACCTGCTTGAGCCGGAGGATCCACCACATGGCGCTACTCGAGTCGCATGCGTCCGTCTTGACCGAGTGCATGAGCTGCCCGATGTCGAATCCGAGGTCGATCAGCCGTTCGACAAGCAGCTTTTCGGACGGCGTCGAGAACAGCGGCGGGAGGTCGGCCTTGAGGAGGGCGAGGTAGTCGTCGGCGACGAACGCCTGCCATTGACTCGAGGTACTGTGATGTGACAGCCGTCGCTCTAAAGGCAGCTGGGAGGTGAGAGAGCGACGCTTCGTCCGCACAGGGGTGCGCGAGTGGTCGGCCAGTGGGAGGGCCAACGAGTGCTCGTCGATCATGGGCAAGCTCGAGCCGCTGAGGCGCTTGTCCGCTCGCGACGTTCCCTCGTGCTCGTCTTCTTCACGCGGGCCCTCCAGGCTCATCCGCGCCAAGCGTTCCCGCAGCGAGTCGGGCTTGCGTAATGTCGCTTCCGAGCTGTTCTTGTGCGCGAGCTCGAGCGCCCGCTCGGTCAGGCTGGCCTCGCCGCTGTGCGTCCGCTTTATGTCGATTTCCTCCTCATTCTCGGCCGTGGTCGGAGAAGTGTCGCCACTGGTCGACTGCTTGCCGCCGAACTCGAACGACGTTTCCGACGGCTCCGACTCCCCTTCTGGAGACGTTGCCAGCGCCGACGGCTCCTGGGTGAGCGGCAGCTGCGGGCCGGACGAGGCTCGAGGGGTGAAGGGAAACGAAGATATCGAGGACGTCGACAGGCGTTTCCTGTTGATGATCGACTCGGTGGAGGCCATTGGGTGGGCGACGGGCGACGTGGGACCGGAAGCTGGAAGGGAGAGGGTGGACGAGGCGTTGTGGATGTTGTCGTAGATCGTCTTCTTGAACCAGGGGTGTGTGAGGATGCCCTCCATGGTCAGGCGCTTGTCGGGGTTGCTCTGCAGCATGCCGCGGATGAGCGAGCGCGCGTCTGGTGTCAGTCCCGCCCGGTTGGTCGACACCCACCCTCTGTGAGCCATTCTGGCTCCTCGTACACTCCCCTGATGATCAGGTCCTTCATCACTCGCTCGTCGTCGTCGTCGAAGGGGAGCCCACCACACAACAACGTGTAGAGGATAATGCCGAGCGACCAGATGTCCGTCTCGACGCCGAGGTACTTCTTGCACGCCAGCATCTCGGGCGACGCATAGCCCGTCGTACCGCAGAAGGTCTCCATCAATCTGCCCTTCTGGTACTCGCGGGCAAAGCCGAGATCGCCGAGCTTGACGCCCAGTTCGCCGTCGAGAAGCACGTTTTCGAGCTTGAGGTCGCGGTGCACGATGCCCTGCCGATGAAGCCACCCGACAGCGGTGCAGAGCTCGCCAAAGATGCGCCTGGCCTCGCCCTCGAGGATGCGCCCGCGCTCGACAAGGTAGTCGAACAGCTCGCCCCCAGGGCACAGCTCGGACACAAGCCAGATGTTGTTCTCGGTCGCGATGATCTCGTGGAGGTGGACAATGTGGGGGTGGTGCAGGCGGCGATGGTGGTGGATCTCGCGCGTGAGCTGCGGCGTCGAGGCCTTGGCAATCTTCTTGATGGCGCATCGCATCCCCGTGAGGCGATGGCAAGCGATGTGCACAGAGCCAAACGTCCCTGTTGGTGGTAAGCCAGTGCTCGCCGACGACAAACGTGGGCCACACCGGGGTGGCTGAGCTCACCTTCTCCTATCACTTTGCCGAGGGTGTAGCCGCCAACGACCTTGAGGCTGTCGCTGGCGAGCTCCTGGGCTAGTGACGAGTAGGCATTTGTGAGCTGTGGGCGTCAACGCAGGGGTGGGATCGTGTGCGCACCTGTGCCTGCTTGGTGTTGGCGACATTGCTAGAATAGCTGTGGTTTTGCCGCCCAGAGTAGGCGGCCGCCATGTCTGCTCCTGTCGGCTTGTGTGGTGCAGATGGAGATGGGCGGGCGCCGGCGTTGTGCCGACGCGATGAGGGATAGCAGTGGTTGGTGTGAAGGTGGACGAGGTGTGGGTGGGTGTGGTGCGATAGATGATGGTCTAAGTGGAGGTCCTAGGTGGAGTGGGGGGAAGGTGGTGGTTGTAGGTGGTCCAGGTTGAAGGGGCGAGGTCAAGCGGAGGTGCAGCGCCACTCAACGACGTCAGACTGCGGGTCGTGCTTTTGGATGACAAAAGGGCGCTTCGTCTGGCCAATTTGGGCGCTTGTCGCGATTTTGAGCCGAATCCAGAGAGAGATGGTGACGAGGGGGTTGATGGTGGTACAGATGGGTGGAGAGATGTTGTACAGGACGGTTGGTGTAGATGGATGGGATGGTGGTTGCCAGGTAGATGTGGGTAGCCTGGGTGCAGCTGGGTGGCATGGGTGGGTGCAGGCGATGATCCTCCCACTCTGCTACAGCCGGAAGCAAAGGGGGGCGGTAGTTGGCCCAGCTTGCAGCTTGGGTGATGGACGAGTGATGCGCGTTCAAACTCCCCTCCTTCGCGTTGCTACTTTGGGCAACAAACGACTAGTTGCTTTGGTTAATGCCGTAGCCAAGGCGCGTCAAGCGACGAATTAGATTAGAGCGGGGTAGCGCGGAGATGGGGCAAGAGGGGAATAGGTGACGAGCAACGAGATTGTGGTCGCGAGGTGAGGGAGATTGCCGGGGCTACTGTGGACCCGAGCGTACTGCGAGCTGCGCGCCCAGAGCTGGGCCAGAGGTGGGCCGGGCGACGACAGTCATGATGACCACTGCACAGTCCTCCTCGCCCTGCGTCACCCTCACTCTTGTCTCACTCTTAATCAACGTCAGCTACACAAAACGTGGCTATGCTCCCGCTCTTCCGCTGGAATCTCTGCCCCACTCTAGCCACTATACCTGCCCCACTCTGGTCGCTCAAGGAGTGATCGGACAAGCATTTATGTAGGCTGGAGGGTACTTGACGGAGCTGAGATGTGAGAGAGACGAGAGCGACGGTGGACATGAGAGAGACGAGAGGACACCCATGGGCAGATCGCAGAGCTTGCCCTCTCCTTGCCAGGCCATGGCGCAGCCGTCTCTCATCTCAAACAACTGTAGGCAAGGGTCTCACCCCTGTATGCAACACCATCGCCCTGCACCATCACTCACTGTTCGATCTTGGCGGCGCAGGGCGGAGGGGGCCTCGGAGCATCGAATGGAATGGACAGCGATCAAACGCACAGAGATGGCGCAGGGAATGCAAAGATCAACATCGCGCGCCGCCCAGTTGCCGTCAATTGCAGGAGTACGAGATCATGCTTGACTGCGCCTTGCGACTGCGCTCGGTCGGCCATGTCGGCGCCACCGCCCCTCTGCAAATTCAAACGGCCGAAGCATATCGTGATTTACTCTCCTATTCTCCTATCGCCAAGGCAACATCATCATCCGCTCCCACTCCTCCGCATGCCGTTGGCGCCTCGAAATGGCCTTCCGTAAACCTCGGCGCAGCAGAGGTTGTCGCAATGCAATATCGTGCCCTCATCTGCCCTGGCCCGGTCCCAGTACTTGATCTGGGTCCTGATCTGGGACCTGCCCCGCCTGGGCCGCAAATTGAGCCTCGCGCGACCGCTCGTGTCCAAAATGGGTTCTGCGCGATCGCGGGACGGGAGGCACAGGACATGACGTGACTCTTGACACCCGGAAGATGCGGGTGATGCGGGCCGGCGGGGTTATAGACGGCATAGACGGCATGCGCAGACGACATCCATCTGCGGGAAATACACCGTCGTCGCCAAGATGTGCCCTCAAGGAGAGTTGGTTGCCATGCACCGAGAAATCTGGTAGCTGTGCTCGGATGATCGTCGTCATGTATAGAGGTACGACATTGCCCACCCAGGAGACGGGCATCCTTGAGCGTGGGTCGGACCTGGACCGAGGCTGGGCGACGCGCAAGCGCGTGCCGAAGCTGTGGTGTGTGAACAGCGCTCTGAGCTTGAAGCATAGTACGTGCGAACGCTTACATCCAACATGAGGAGGCGCCGCGAGCTCCGAGATGGCAGTGCCACCAGACATATGGCCACTTGACTCTCCGAGGCCGGATTGCTGCCGGAGAGCGGTTACTTAAGCTTTTTTCACGTCAGCATCTGAGATGAGGCGTTTAGTGAACATGTGTTGGGGTTGAGGTATGCAGAACAGGCTAAGGGCCAGATCGTACAGCTGTCAGGATGTCTCGAAAGTCAGGAGGTGGCGAAGACAGGAAGCGTTGCGAAACGAGTAGAGGATGCCAGTTGGATCGTTGGAGAATGGGAGAATGGAGAAACTGGGGTGGTTCACGGGTTGGACTTGTGGGCACGAGCGAGAAGCACAGGGAAACAAAGCAAGGTTAAGGGATGGCGTTTATGCAATCGGACCCTCATCCTCACCTCCGGAGAGTTAAACGTCGCACTACCGTCCACATCCTCACCTCACTCAAACACCTCTTGTCCGCATCTCCGTCTCTCCTGCTCTGCTTCTCGGCCCTCTTCGCCCTTACGTCTCACTCCCCGCCCTTCTCGGCCTTCTGCCGTTCTCCACTCACCCTGACTGTTGTCCCCATATCATCCATTTGCGGGCCAAGCGGGCCGAGTCTACTCTCAAGTGTATCACGCTAGCCAGGCTGCGTGGTTCCCAGAAAAGACAACACTCAGCGAAACGGGGGTTCCAGTGGCCCAGTGGGGTGGGTTCCAGCTGCGCTTGCCTGCTGCTTGCCCGGTGTCTGCATGTCTGAGGCGGGTCGCGGGAGCTCTAGCTAGCCAGGTGGGGTGCGCTACTGGGTATTCAACAGTTTCACTACCGGCCGAGAGCAAGCCGAGAGCAAGCCCAGTCCATGCAAGAACGCCATCTTGCTTCACTCGTCGTGGCACGGACCTCTTCGCACTCCTTCGCACCCGACCGCCACCCTGCCCGAAGTTTGCAACCGAGCGCCATGCCCAGGCATGACTAACCCTTCCCGTGGGCAGGCATGCAGTGCAGCTGATACACGGGCGGGCAACTTGACCGCGACCGTGACCGCGTCTTGGCGCCTGAACATTCGACGCCACGCCTCGACGCCTCGCGCCTCGTACGCCTCCTGGCAGGCCCGAGCGCTCGGCTCTCGGCGAGCGGCAAGTCAAGTGGCCGAATGTTCGGGCTCATGGTGGATCTGCTGAGAAGTGCAGGGACAGCAGGAGAGGCACGAAGCGCTCGTCGTCATTCCCTGGGAGGGGAGGAGGCTGCATACCGCAATCGACCACATGGTGCGGTTCGGCGAAGACGCGGTCATTCTAGCGGCTAGGGCCGCAGAGACGGCGCATCTCCAGAGACATGACAGAAAGTGGTAGCCAGGGGCGGGTAGCCAGGTTTCTCCAGGGTCCCACAACCCCGGGTAAAAGAGGATTCTTCGAGTGCCGGCATGGTGAGCAACTTTAACACCTCTGACCTGTCGGCCGCCAGCGTCACTGACTGACGACTGGTACAGAAGGGGAAGAGCACAGCGACAGACGTCGCTCGCACTCGCTCGTCCGGCACTTGCCTTGCTCTGTTCTCTGCTGTAGCGCGCATAGTTACCCCGCTGTCTCTCTTATTACATTCCAGAGCGACCCCACTTTCTCTTTCCCCTCCATTCTCTTATCGCCCCCGGCCCCACCTCGCACCATGTCAATGCGCCACTCGCGCTCCGAGGCGTTCATCTCAAGTATGCCCAGCTCACCAAGCACCTACTCGAGCAGCTACGAAAAGCACAGCTTCAACCTGTCCCGCACGGACAGCGGCAAGCCGGGCTCGGGGCGGAGCAGCCTCACCCTCCCCACGGTGCCCTTCCAGCGTAAGTCCTCGTCCGTGCGCCATCGCACCGTCGCTGATGCCAACAGTCACCTCGCACGAGCGCCTGCTCCTCGCCCGCCAGAACCTCGGATCAGCCCACGCCATCGTCCACGCCGTCCGGTATCCGCTGCCCGAGCTGCCGTCCCGCGAGTTCCTCGAGGTCCGGGTCAGTGACCTCCAGTTCCGGCTTCCCCGGCTCAACGTCAGCATCGCCGGCCCCAAGAGCAACCAGCCCCGTTTCGAGAACGGCGCACCATGGGCCGCCAAGGAGATTGTGCAGGAGGGTTACTTTGCTCCCA
>JAMALN010000166.1:0-53135 GCA_023630115.1 Cutaneotrichosporon sp. PK4640
ACTTGGCTTGCGAGTGGCCGTTTCCCCTCATCGGCCCATTGTCTGCAGCCCTGCCCGTTCCTGGGTCGCGGCCAGTTGTCCCAAGTGTGAAACTGCCTACTTGGTCCAGGGCCTTCTGGACGCCGCAGCTAGAAGTGCTAGGAACGTATTCGGATATGTGTGGCATCCGCTTCTCCACACTGATTTGTGGCGTCTGGCCATATACCAGGGGCTGAGCCAGCAGATCTCAGCAGACCAAGTGAGAGATCAACCAGTGATCAGACTCCCACCAGTTCCACCAGGCAACTGCCCCCTCGTCCTCGACTGGTTGGCCGCCACCTGCTTCCGCGCTGCAGAGTGCCGTGCCTTTGACTGGACCTGAAGGTCTTCCTTCTCGCTTGCTCCCTTCCCACATCGGCCGACCCCTAGAGCGTCTCGGGTTGGGACCGATTGTGGCAGCATGCGGTCCACTGGATTGCTGGAGCCGCGAGAACGTAACGGCCCTGGCGGCCTCATGTGGTCTGGAGCAGCGGGACAGCATGTGGGCAGGCGCTCAACAGCGCTCTGCACGGCACGGCACGGCATCGGGCGGGGTGTACGGCACGCAGACCCGAGGCAACGTCACGGCTACCACTGGGGGGTGGGCTACCAGCGGGGGTCAGGGACCCGGCTTCCTGGGTCTCGTCGGGAGATCGTCACAGCGCGAGGAGACGGTTGGCCAGCTCAGGGTTGCGGCGACGAGAGGCACCACTCCCCCAGCAATGAGGACGCAAGCGACGATGGCGGACAGCCGATCGCTTGTACACACTGACCTTTCTGACGTGAGCGTGGTGGCAATCAGATTGCGCCGAGGTGTGAGACGAGTGCGGGCCTCCAGCCCAGGTGAGGTTGCGGTTTCGGAGGCGGGTCAGGCACTGAGCCACTGATTGCCACCGTCCCTCACTCATCTCATTCTGCGCAAGACAATGCTACCCACGCGGCTCAAGCAGAGACACCTGTGGCTTGGTGGGCGGAGACAGTGGATGCGCAGGCGCTTAGGTCCTGCCAAGGTGGTCCTCTATCCTGGCATACTGTTAGGCTCATGGGGGACGCCCATGTTGACACCTGTGTCCATCCATCCCTTTGACCGCCACACCTCTGCAGCGCCCCACACGCTCCCCATCGCCGAGCACCCTTGTGGGTACGGGCAATGCAACGACACCGGCCGGTGCGATAGGCACGGCTTCCTGTAGATCGCCGAGTACCTGTCCGAGCCGAGGTTGCGCCGCACTGCGCCGCCGCGCCGCCGCCCCGCCGCCCCGCCACGTCGTCTCCCGGCTTGCACCGCGCCGAAGAACGCGATGCATTGAGAATTCAGGTTAGTCTTGCCTCGTGCCCAGCCCCCATTCAGTCGATCGATTTGAGAGAGCCGAGGTGGTCGGGGTGGCGTTAGCGCCCCGAATATGGCGCAAGCCGATCGCCGGGGGCGTTTTGGCGGTGGCACACGAAGCCCAGTCGCCACCCAACCCCCCACCCGACTCCCCATCAGCAACCCCATCCCGTGTCTCCCCAGACGTCGCTCCTCATCAAGTGTGCTCAGCGCGAGCTGTGCAGGACAACGCCCTTGCGGCTGGGTGGGGGTAGGTCCCGGTGGCGTGACACCCGTGAAGTCTGGTTCAGGCCAGGCACGCCGAGCACTGGACCGACCCAGCCTCCCAGCGCTCCCATGTCATCCTCCTCCTCCCTGTTCTTCTTCTCATCAAACACTGCATCTCGTCTTCTTGTCTGAACCTATCCAGGCTCTGCAGCCTCTATGAGGACCTATTTACGACTTGTGGAGCGCCCTCTCACCTCCCCGCCATGGGACGTGACCTCCCGACCCCGCAACCCCGTGTTTCGGCTTCCTCGCCTCCCGTTGTGGACAGTGACGTCCCCAAGAGGCCTACTGTCATGCTCAAGCGTCCCGTTCGGTGTCCTCAAAGTCGATCTATGTGCCGCCTCTGGCCCGACCCCGCCCCGATTAGGCCGGGGAGGGCCCTGCTCCGCTTGGCTTAAGCATCTTTGCCCCCCACCCTCTGTCCACGCTCTCCCTCCCTCCGGGATCCTAGCTCCCCCGACGCTTACACTGCACATGCAGGATCACTCACGACGCTTACACCGCAGTGATTGCGGTCAACGCGACGAGCCCACACCTTCGGCACCCCTCCTCCACACCCCTCACCCTGCAATTGGTCTCAAGCGGTTACGAGGTCATGCGGCCCCTCCCATCGTCGCCCAAGCTACCGCAGGCTATCCAAGTACCCCCCAGCCCCAGCGGTCGCATGATCTTGAACGATCACAATTTGGCGGCCCGCGCGCTGGGTCTAAGTTCAATCCGGTGACCCTTCAGGCGATGGGGCGCCGCTGGTTGCTCTCGATGCCGGCGCAACTCCGTTCCTTCTCCTGCTCTCCTCCCCTCAAAGCTCAGCCTGATCGCTTCAACATGGCCCGCTAAAGCTGCTAAATGAGGGTGCTTGCTGCCCGAGCCCTTGAATCAGCGCCGTCCAATCCTGTTCCGGTGGCGCCGCCCATTCAACTTTCGGCGCCACCGACGTCAACGGCTTGAACGTCGTCGACTCACGGACCACCTTTCTCCTTCCCGCCCGTGTGCTCCCTTATCGGACCCCGCATCGGCAATGGAAGAGGCCCAACTGGTGGGTCGGGTTTTCAGTCTAAGCGCCCGAGCTGAAGCTTACTTGGCAGAGTCAACGGCTGAATGTGGTACCCTCGGTGGTTCGGCGCTGCCTCTGCACCAGCCGACTCCCAGTGCGGAAGTCCGCCTCCCCAGTGAAGGCAAGCCATTATACAATGCGCTCCACCAAGCCCGTCACGCCCAGATCGACCAGAGTGTCCACGCACCTCCAGCCTTCAGCCAGCCAACTCCCACTGCTCGCTCCCTTTGCCCCGCCCCATGAACTTGCTTTGTCTCTCGCTCGACGCCATCACCTGAACCCCACCTTACGACATGACCAGGAGCACGACCAAAGTGGGCTCAAGAAAGTGCACAATACCGTCCATGGACAGAGCGGCGCGCCCCCCTCTCCCCACCCCTCTCCACCCCTCCGCATCCCCAAGACCTTCCTGCACCTGCCTGTCGGCGCACCACTCCCCCACTCGCTCTTACCGCCCGTCCTCATCGCGCTTGCCACAGCGCCACCGACTGCAGGGTTGGCTCAAGGAGGCAGGGGGTTCCTCCGAGAAGTTCGGGCTCTTGGCTTCGGCGACTTTGTTATCGCTGATCAGGCGGGCTGGCATACCGACCCTCGTCAACCTCCATGCAGCCTTGCGATCAGCACACATCCACAGCATCATCTGCTGTGCCAGAGCAGATGGCGTTATACGTTAGAGACGCTTCCTCGTCTCTGGACTGGGAGGCGTTGACCCAACCTCTTCAACAGATGGCCGGTCTCACCCTGAACTCTGCATCGACCCTCCCCTCGCCACCATCGCTTCTCGCGATATCCACAATGACCAGCGCCTATCTAATGTGGGTATCGTGGGCTTGCTTGCCACGCCTTTGTTCCCCATCTCCCATCGGGACGTCAACCCTCGACTAGGCGCTCAAGAATCAAGGCAGAATCTTGGCCCCTCGGCTGGACAGCGTGCTCTCCTATGCCGCCCCGCAACCAACCCCATCCCACCGAGGCGCCCCATTCTTGGCGACGTGAATCTCGCTATCGGTAACGCATCCCTCTCGCTCGAAGGGGAGGACGATCTTGGGTGAGCAGACGAGTCTGACCGCAGACATTTGCCCCTTCACAAGCGGCCACCTCTCCTCGATCCCGCTTCCGCATCCCCTGTTGAGTGCTGTGGTCTCTGCTCACTCAACTACAGGCTCCCCTCCCTTTGGAGCGCTGTCGATGTGTGGACAAGCGTGCTCAGTGCAGACATGAACCACTCCCGCCTGGGTGGACACTGCCGGCGACTGCTTAACGGGGCCTGACATCGTCCCGGACATCATGCGACTTCGACGCTTCGTTACCCGTTGATGGACATCACACCCCCGGCCTGACCTCCAGCACGGTTTGAATAGCAAGACATGCAACTCCGCCCCCTCTCGCTGCCTCATATCTGTTCGGGGAATCCACACCCGTATCCATCGTCCCCCCACCTCGCGACCCAACTGAAAGGCGAAGTGGAACCGCACCAGCCCTCCCACCCCTCCCCAGGAGATCTCTGATGCATGTCACGCTCTGGCTTGTCCGACCAGCGCCCACCCTCGTCACTATGCTCGACTACCCAGACCTGAAATTCGGCGTCACTAACAAGCCCGTCCACAGGAACAACAAGCCTGGATATCCATTCTGCCAAGCTCGTCTGCATCCCCACGCTTGCCCAAAGAAGTCACCGAGATCACCGGGCGTTAGCCGAGGCCAGGCCTGCAGGTAAGACCACCAGGGCCCCTGCTCTCCCCCACCCGCAACCGTGACCGCTGCTGACAGTGACCAGGTCGCTTCCTCAAGCACTCTCCAGCGCCTGCTGTATCCAGTATGAGTGACACCAAGCGCTCCTGGACTCGCGTCCTCAATTCGGGATTCAACAGCGATTAAACTGGCAGGGCAATCTCTCCGGTGACCCTCCGGCCCCTCCGGCCACCTGAGACAGCCTCCCTTCACACTGGCGCCGAGACCTGAAACGCCGCCCCTCGCTGGAGCAGTTTAGCACCCTCTCCCGCTTTGGACCAGGACATCCGGATCGGGTGCTTGTACGTTATCGCCGCGCTGACGGCAGATGGCGCAGGTATGGTCCCTGCGCTGTCACGCGGTGACGAGAGGACAATGGCGGCGTTAGCGTAACGACAGCGCGCCAGCCATCGGACGGTAGCGTGAGACGACTCATCCTGAATGCCAACCATGCCGACCTCGCCCCCTGCCCCCCTGACGCCATGGTCCGGAAGATCCGGCGCTGATCCCACCGCTCAGCGCTCCTGAACGGTGAGGTGATGGCCCCACTGATAACCTCCGCCATCTCCGCGATAATGTCCTGCTGCTTATCGGCGATCTCCACCTCATGACTCATGGGTGTGGCGGGCAGGTGAGTCTAAAGGATTGGTGCTGGAGCGGCAGTGCAGCGCAGGCGAAGCTGCGATTCCCATTAATAGGCGGGAATGCAAGCAGGTGCATGCAAGAGAGGGAGGGAGGGCAGGAATCGTTCCAATCCTCGTCCTCCGAGGCACTTTGGCCAGCTAAGCTGAGGATGGCGAGCCCCACGGAGGAGGGCGCCTCGAGTTAGGGGAGTGCAGAGGACCTGTTCCCTTCGGGGACATCGAGTGTGAGGAGGGAGAAACCCACGCGCTCTCGACAGCCACGCTCCACGGAATCCCCCCTTTACGCTTTCCGCCCCCTTCAGCGCCCTCAACGCAGTACTCAACTCCTACCCGTTCAGCTTGACATTCTTCGCGGCCCTCCAAAAAACGTCATGTTCTGTGCTGCCTTGCTTGGAATGGGGTCCGTGCGGGAGGACGAGGCGAGGGTGAACCGACGCATTCGTCGATAGGGAAGTGGACCTGCCACGAGGGAGCGGTGTGTGGCCTCGCACTCACTGCCTTCAGACAGCTTCTCCTCCTTGATTAATTTGCAGTGCCACGCAGCTGGTGCCAGGCCGCCGCCATCGAGCGCCTGGCATGTGAAGCGGCGACGCCACTCAGGGTGACCTGAGCGCCGCTGTTCCCGAAGTCCCCGGAGGCTTTGATCGCCGAGGTGCAACGGGGGGCCTTTGGTCAGCTGCTTGACAGTATGTAAGTATGGTCAGTATCCGGTACACGTGTCCGATTATCTCGGAGAGCTGTGTCGCCGTTAACGGGACTGTTACAGGTGGGGGCTTTTGGTGGGAGGTGGCATCTGGAGGTCTCCAGGCACGAGGGTGCTCCAGTCAGACTGAAGGCGCTCCGCTCGTGGTCACTGCGACACCTAGCGGGCCGGGGCAGAGGTGGGCTGGTAGGAGTGGGGAAGTGGGGCGAGATGTGTGGGGTGGGTATCTGTCCAGCACAGCGGCGGGTGAGGGGAGGGAAGCTGAGATTGTTGAAGCCGCGTAGCAGTGGGACCAGACGGCGGGGAACGAGAAGTGGTGTGTCCCGTTTCTCGTCGAGGACGCAGAACTGGACCTCTCCCGCAATTAACTGGAGGCAAAGGCTGGGTTCATGGAGATGGTATGGGCGATATGAGAAAGGGAGAGCCGTGCCGGCTGTGAACAAGACATATTGACGGGGGCATCCCCGACGAGGAATGTCTTCGCCCACCCAACTTGGCCGACCTGGTCACTGCACTACTTCTATACCACTCACTCATACGCTGTGTGCTGTCAAGTGATACTGTACCTTCAAGCGAGTGCACCAGCCTTGCCGGACAGTGTGCGCCGCGAGGCGCTGGGCGTGATCTCGTTGAGAGGACGGGCCTTGGGGAAATATCGCCTGTATCTCCAGCCTCCCTGGGCCCCACCCGTTGTCATTGACTTACATCGACATCAAGGACGCCCCGCGATCCTCGCATAACCCAGCCATCGATCCGGCAGGCAGGGGCGCCCCACTTCGTTCGAGGAGGCGTCTCTGGGACCTGTAGAGGACCTGGTCAGTGTTAGACACTCTGCCAGCGGCGCCGGAATTTCCACTGCGACTCTGTTTCTGAAGGCAGTATCTGCCGCCTGTCGTCAGTGGCGCAGGGCGCCGCAATTCACCGGTGGTGGCGGCGGGGGTCGGGCGCGCCATCACAATCACCATCCATCTGCCCCCTCACCCTCCATGACCGTTGCTACATGATTCTCTACATCCAGAGTGGCCTCCCAGAGACCTCTGCCACCGATCAACGTGACCCACACCAGCATGTGGCGCTTACCATCGCATCAGGTTGTCAGGATGGGTGGCACTAACGGGAGGTACAGAGCCGCCGTGCCTGCCGTGCCTCACCCGGTCCCAAGAGATTCCTCCGACCCGTCTCCCCTATCCTCCCGCGCACTCCCCGCTCGCCATTCGCCCACCCCCTGCCCTCCTCGCCCTCTCTCGTTGCCTTGTAGCTCGATTACGCTACTGTAGCTCGAGAGTGGCACGATTGACGAGCGAGGACCGCGGGCAGGCACCAACGTCGGTGCCTGGCCTAATTGGGACCTGTCACGGACGGAGATGCACCAGGGCGAGGTCCTGACTCTGGGCTCGCAAGATCGAGAAGGGCCCGGTGTGTGGCCGCTGCTCAGCGCCAGGGCGCTAGTGTGAAGGAACAAGAGGTGAAGGGGTCGATTGGGTGGGGAGGTGCATGGCGGGGGCCGGATTTGTGGCGACGGGGTGCGAGGTGTTGCGGTTCGACAGAGTGGGGCGGAGTTGGGGCGACGCCGCGCCCTACAGCGACGGAAGACGCATCGGTCGCGACGCCACCGGCGCAGACAGCTTGATGGGCGGCGGGAAATATGGAATGGGTGGGGAGAAGACGGCTAGGGAGCCGCAGCTGAATGATTGGAATGGTGGCGGCGGTGTCCGCCCTGTAGGGTGAGGACATCCCCACCTGTTATGTCTCTTCTCATACTGGACTATCCACGACCATTCCTCACTCGCCATTCCTGCCTTCACTGCGTCTTCTCGCCCCTCCCCCAGGCATGATGTGGCTTGGACGTGGTGCATACCGACGCCCCCGGCATGCGTAGCCATGCCCCCAGAAGGAATACGAAGACCGCGCAGGCCGCTCGGTTGAGACGACATTCCTCTGCGTCCCCTGCCTGGGCAGGATCTCGTCGCTATGCAGCACTCAAGAAGGGCGCCGTGAGGGCCATCGAGGCTCTGGGGCGCCATTGAGTGCCCGGATTGACGTCGAGGACGGAATGGGTGGGAAGGGAGACGCAGGGTGGTGGGTGTGGCGTGTCGCCTTGCTTTACACCACCGCCCAGCGGCTAGGGTGTACGTCCAGCGCGCTCAATAATCTCGAATGGTCGCTGTTTAAGGTGGACTCGGTCGCCGACGAACAGCCCACCGCGCTTGGTGAGGTGAGGAGGCGTGGGCACGGTCTAACCGTCCCCTCAGCCGGCTCCCCCCGCTCCACAGCTGACAATCCCCAGATCCCGCACCCTCTCATCTTCTCATCGGCCACTGCACGCGTCCTCCACGTCCACCACCCACCTCGACGCGTCGACATTACATTCACCGACGCGCGGACCCTCATTCCAGACGCCATCGCACCCTCCCCGAAATGCCCGCGGCCCTGTGACGCCCGTCACCCCACCAACGCCGCTGCACAGCCTCGGACATCTCTCCCTCACCTATCTCCCTCCGGAGCAATGTCAGCCTCTTCCTAGCCCCTCGGGCAATTTGCTGCGCCACGACGTTCATCAGGTGGCGTGGGACGCCTACTCGGAGGGAATACGGGCCAGCCATCAGGGCACGCCCCAGAATTTCGATGACGGGTCCGCGCCCCGTTTACCACCCTCCTCGACGTGATCGACCTCTGTGAGTCTTGGGGAGAACCGGAGAGACAAGTGTTGGGTGCAGAGGGGGCAGTGTGCAGAGGAGGCAGTGAGACCTGGTAGTCAGGTTCGGAGATGGCCGAGATCATCACCAACGCAAGGTCAACTTCTGGGTCAAGCGTCTTTACGGCATCCATGCACTCCCAGACACTGGCGCACACGCAATGATGTGTGGCGACGCGTCAGCATGCGCTAGCACTCCGACGGAAGTCAAGGGCTCTGGTAACTGCAAGTGAGTGAACCACATCGACAGGATACGGAATGAGTATGCGCGCAAAGACCGCTTCCACACCACCTCCACCTCTACCTCCACCTCCACTCACCACCATTCGCAGCTCACATGGTCGCAGCTCCTTATCACTGACAATGCCTAGTCAGACCTGGCCTCAATCGAGCTTTGAAGAACTGCGATAGAAACCTGAGGCCTGGGCAAGTCTTGCCGAGTATCCTCAGCTGTCGCGGGTTCTTTGCACGAGCTTTGGCGCCCCGCGAGGGAAGCTAGTTTAACCCAGCCTCGACACTTACACCAGGGTCGTGTGGCGAAATGGCATCGCGTCTGACTACGATTTACTCCTCGTCGCATCAGGAGATTGCGGGTTCGACCCCCGTCATGACCTGGCAGTTCAGCGCAAGCCGAGTGCACCTTTTGACTTGAGCGAGGTGTGGGGTTGAGGGTCTGGCGAGTGTGCAATGTGGGGTGGTGACCTGAAGGCTGACGGAGCTCGGCCGTAAAGTGCTTGGCTACGACGAGGAAATGTAGACGGCGCTCATCGCGGCATGTATCCTTGTTGCGACGGATCGCTGGTCGCGTCGTACTCCCATTTGCACGTGTAGAGACATCAATACATACAACTCCTAAGATAACCTAGGCGCCCTCAGCGACCACATCGCCGGCGCCCGCACCAGAGGGCTTCTCTGGCGCCTCTGCCGTGTCCATCGCGTCATCTTCCTTGGCCGGCGGCTCAGCCTCTGTTGGCTCCGCTGGCTTCGGGTCCGCGCTCGGTGCGCTCGGTTCGCTCGCATCCGCCATCTCAACATCGCCGTCCTCCGCTGGCGCGGGTTGGGGCGATGCAGGCTTGGGCGATGCGGCCTTCGCCGAAGTAGGCTTGGGCGATGCAGCCTTGGGCGATGCGGGCTTGCTCCCACTCCCACTCCCGCTGGCCTCTACGCCACCCTCGACACCAGCCGCCCACTTCTTTATGTTCATGCTGGCGGGGGTCGCCTCCGTCGCTGCGGCGGGCAGAGTACCTGCGGACGGGGCAGTGGCTGCGCCTGGCGAGGCAGCGGTGCCAGCGGCGGGTACCAAGGACGCGGACGGCGCCGCTGCCGCCTTGCCCGCTGCCGAGCCGGGTTCCGAGCCCGTTCGCGGCGACTTTGACCTGCGGCGCTTGCCCGACGACTTGTCAGACGGCTCGCGGTGGCTCTGGCGATGCCGGCGGCCGCCGAGGCCCTCATCCTCCGAGTCGGACAGCGTCGCCTCATGCTGCTTCTCCTTGTCCCACAGGCGCATAGGGCGGCGGACGTCCTTGTCCTCGTTGTCCTCGTTTTCGTTGTCGTCCTCGTCGTCGTGCGCAAGCTTGGGCACGCTGTGTATTTGGACACTCGGGGCAGCCGTCTGGTCGCGCAGCTTCTCAAACACTTGTTCCCGGATCTTGTCCAGATACTCGCGGCGGTTGTGGTCCGTCATGTTGGACGGCTTGACATCGAGCTCATAGTCTGGGCCGTAGTACTCGTAGTACTCGTTGTTGGGGATCTGGCCACCAAGCTCGACACCGGCCGCGAGGCCGGTCTCGTACGCCCAGGTCCGCGAGACGCTCTTCACCGTGTAGCCACCGCCGCCGAGCATGAGCAGGGGAAGGTTGAACGACTTGATGTACTGCACGCACGCGGCGTGGCCGCGCATCGAGAGGTTGAACGAACCGAGGCGGTCGCCAGCCAGCGAGTCTGAGCCGCACTGCAACACGATGGCGCCGGGCTGGTACCACTCGATGATGCGCTTCATGACGGGGCGGAAGATGCTTTTGTACGACTCGTCGCTGATGCCGTCGCGCAGCGGAATGTTGATCGCGTAGCCCTTGCCCTTCTGGATACCAATGTCGTTGATGTCGCCAGTGCCGGGGAAGAACTCGCCGTACTTGTGGAAGCTGCAGGTCATGACGCGGTCGGTAGTGTAGAACGCCTCCTCGACACCGTCGCCGTGGTGCACGTCAATGTCGACGTACAGCACACGCTGGTGGTAGCGCAGTAACTCGAGGATGCCAAGCACGATGTCGTTGACGTAGCAGAAGCCGCTCGCCTCGGCCTTCTTGGCATGGTGCAGGCCGCCGGCCCAGTTGACAGCAATGTCGCACTTGTCGCGCGAAAGACGCGCTGCACCTTCCATGGAGCCACCAGCTGAGATCGAGCAGTACTCGAACAGGCCGTCAAAGATCGGGCAGTCGTCACCGACATTGTCTGATGTCAGTTACGGCACTGGCTGCCATGGCTCACATTTTCCCTGCTCCTTGTTGAACTGGCTCTCGTTGTCCGGGTTGATACGGTACAGGAAGTCAACATACTCGTCCGTGTGGAACTGGGACATTTCCCGCTTCGTTGCCGGCTTAGCACGCTGGTGTGAGCTGACTACTCCTTTCGGCGACCTTACGAAGATCTCCATCTGCTTGTACAGCCCGTAGTTCATGACGAGCGAGTGGCACATGCGGATACGCGTCGGCTTCATAGGGTGGCCTGGATGTCAGGGGTGAAGCGGCGGTGGAGGGCATGCAGGCCACTCACCAGGTCCATAGTGGTAATTGCCGATGTCAGAGTCAAAAAAGTAGCACTGGGATTAGCGCGAGATCGTTCAGAGCATCGAGGTTAGAATTGTTAGGGATGCTCACGACGCGCTTCTTGTCCTCGCCCATGATGGGCTCAACGAGACCTGCCATCTTGGCAGATTAGCTCGAGGGTAACGCGTTTAGTGAGCCGTGTCTGTCCGACAGAGGCGGCTCGAGCTCGCCGATGGTATCCGATCAAGAGTCGGAGTGCGGGGCGGCGAGGGGGAGTGTATGGCGCTTGCCGGCGGAGAAGGGGTGGATGGGTAGAGGATGGATGGGGTGACTTGGATGGCGAGAATGACGAGAGCAACAACGAGCGCGGGGGGGTGGTCTCCCTCCATCCCTCCATCCGGCGGCCACGCGCGATGCCTCGGAATCAAAACACCGAAACGCCGACTCACCTCCACCTTTCCACTCACTCGCCACCCAACATCATTCAACTCGTCCTCGCACTCGCACTGCACCAACTCAACAACAAACCATGAGCGCGTCCATCATCGACGCCCTCCCCTACTATGACAAGCAGGTCGAGGCACCTGGTGAGCTACATACTACTCGTGCGCAGCGCTCTAACGTCAGGCGCCAAGGCCAAGATCGAGGCGTTGATAGAGGCCGAGTTAGCGCAGACCCCACGAGTCGCCGAGGACGACCCGCGCCTTGGGCACGACGTTGATGTCTTCCCAGTAAGTCTGCAGTAGGCACCGTGGCGAAGCTGACCTTCAGAAATCTGAGGGGTTGGCGAAGCTGCTGGCGAACTATGGTGACGAGCCGATCCGTGGCATTGACCCGAGCAAGTACGCGCCGCCCACTGTGCCAGAGGGCGCAGACCTCGCTGCGCTTGAGGAGGCCGAGATGCGCGGGCGTGTTGGTGAGGCGCACATGGCTGTCCGGTGAGTGCCTAAGCGCGGATAGGCAAGAAGTTGGACAGCAGCTGACAGCAGTAACGACAACATTGGCGTGCTGCAGACCTACGGCCCCAACGCGTGGCTCGTGCGCAACTATCAGCTCTCGTCGCAGGCCAAGGAGCTCGAGGGCACGCTCGCCGAGCTCAAGGAGGACGTGACGGACGTGAACCGGCAGCGGCGGACATACAACGAGGCGCAGGGCGAGCACCTCGCGCGCCTCGAGAACCGCTGGAACGACCTGGTCACGTCCACGCTGCAGCTCGAGATGGCGTGCACAGCGATGGAGGGCGAGGTGCGTGGGCTGGAGCACCGCGCAGAGGAGCTGCGCGTCGAGGTCGCGAAGCTTGAGGAGGAGGCGTCTTAGAGCTAGGCTATTGTATCACTACGCGAGTAAGCTGTACATCACATCATCCTGCTGGTCTACTATTTAGTCGCCGCGCAGCTTCTGCACGCGCTTCAGGACAGAGTCCTTGGTTGGGTCTGGGGTTAGCGCGCGCCCGGAGGTGGAAGTAGACGGAGTGGTTGGCACGCGGCTGATTACGGTGCGCCTCAGTTGCAAGTCCATGTTGCCAGTTGATGCCAAGGTGAGGTAGAAATGCAAGAACCCAGCAAACCCCGCGGATCACGCAGCACTCACCATACGGGTGCTCCTTGGAGGGAATCTCGAGAAGCGCGGGGAAGGCAGCCTGGTACCGGTCAACGGTAGGGCGTATCCGCTCGGCGATCTGGCGTCAGCTTTGTGACCTCACCTACCAGCTGGCTACGCACATGCTGGTTGATGAGGAGGATAGCAATATCCTTGCGGTCCTCGGTGTACTCCTGGAACGCAGCCTCGATGGCGGACGTCTGCGTCTCTGTGCGTCAGCGCGTGAGGGAAGCGGCGGGGGAGGGGGCCAGGATGCAGCGGCCCGCGGATGGCCTTTGTCCCCCGCATCCTTGCCACTAGGCCCCCAGAGCCCTAAACCTCGGACATGGGCAGTACGTACTCGCGTCCACGATCATGAAGTTCTTGTCCTGCTTCTCGTTGACATCGCCAATGCCCGCGAGGAGGAGGCCAGTGACCGAGTCCTGCTGTTAGCGACGCCACCGACTCCAATATTGCACTCACCTCGTCGCCGATAACGGCAAGTAGGTTGCGTCCCTTGGGGTTGGAGGTTGGAGCTGCCATGGTGGATGGCGAGTGTGATGGCAACAACACGAAGTCAACAGGCGGCGGTGAACGAGGTGCGTCACCGCCCGGAGGCGGGCACGGGGCGTGGAGGTGGAGAGCGGATGTATCTGGCCAGGCACCACCCGCCATCAACCGGGCTTTGCGACAACCTCATCTCCCATCTCTCTCTGTCCTCCATCCACATCATCCACCATGACTGCATCCATGAGCGTCCAGGACCTTACTGGGCGTGCATGTGCTCGCGCAGTCCCACCAAGAAAGGTACGTAGACTCATATCCTTCTAGTAATAAGCTGACGGCAGTGGGTTAAACTCGCGGCCGACTGGGTCGAGCGTGAGGGCCTCGATGCCGAGGCAGCTGGGCGTGCAGTAGCGGCTGCGCTGCTGCACCACCTTTCGCGTCCCCGTGCACCCGCGCTGCTTATCAACTACCTCTCCCAAGCGCTGCAGGGGGGCCTTCTCACCGCGCGCGCCTTCGCCCTCGCCCTCCTCGCACACATGCACCGCGACGAGCACTCCCTCCCAACCGCGTTGTTGGCGTCCATCGCGACCGTGCTCTTGGCCACGCCAACCGGGCTTGATGCGTCTGAGCCCCTCCCCTCCCCTGTGACACTTCCCACGCCGGATGTGGGGACCAGCGCCTCTGGCGAGGCTGAGGCTGTGCCGGCGCTCACGCTTGTCCTGCCGCTGTTGCGGCAGTGTGTCTCAGGCCCGAGGGACCTGCTCGCATTGGCTGCGCAGCTGACGGCGCTCATCCCACCCCTCCCCGCGCCCCCCTTCGAGGCTGGCCTCGAGGCAGCGCAGTTGTCCGGCGTCCTCCCCGAGGAAGTCGCCAAGCCGCTTCGCGACTGCCTGACTGGCCTCATGGCGGACTTGCCCATGCCCGAGGCTGCGCCGGCGCCAGCCATCTTCTCCGATGTCCCGATGGTTAGCGGGTTCCCCGAGCTCGACGGCGTGCCGCAGCTGAGCAACCTCCCCACCACCCTCCCGCTGCGGCAGATGGCCGGCTTCCTGATCGAGTGGGCCGAGCGCGCGCAAAGCTGGACGCCGAGCTCCTCGTACGCCTCCGACCCGCCCCAGCCACCCCAGCACATGGTCTACCTCGTCAAGCTGGGGCGTGCCCTCACCTCCGACTCGCAGGCATACCTCCTCGCGCTTCTCGAGGCGGCCTCCACCCGGGTGATCGCAAGCCTGAGCCTCGCGTCCGGCCCAGCGACCCGCGCGTACGTCTTCTTCACGGAGGAACTGCCCGTCGCGCTGCGCTGGTGGCGCGATAACGCCGACCCCAAGTGGCCGTTCCCGTCCAACCTCCAGAACGCGCTGGCGGGCACCTTCGCCTCGCACAACCAGGAGATGACGGGTTGGCATGTGTCTGTGCAGGCCAATCACACGGCCAAGTCCGCTCAGCTCATGGACGACGATGAGGGCGGCGCATACACCACGCCCGAGGGGTGGAGCATGCTGTCCCT
The DNA here is from genome assembly GCA_023630115.1 of Cutaneotrichosporon sp. PK4640. Taxonomy (NCBI): domain Eukaryota; kingdom Fungi; phylum Basidiomycota; class Tremellomycetes; order Trichosporonales; family Trichosporonaceae; genus Cutaneotrichosporon; species Cutaneotrichosporon sp. PK4640. The sequence continues at coordinate 14,800 of JAMALN010000166.1, forward strand.
CGAGGCGACGACCGTGCGGCGCTACCTCTCCCTCGGTCTGTTGGATGAGGAGCAGGCGGCCACGCTGGCCGAGGGCGGCAAGGCCGGGCCGGCAGGCGAGTCGCTCGTTGAGCGCCTCTCGGGTGTGCAGCAGCACCACCTCGAGGCCATCGCATACTTCATCTCGTACGCGACTGGCGCATCGCGCTCCCTCGGTGCGGAGCTTGTGAATGTGAGGACACGAGCCCTTTTCGCGAAACTGACCCCCAGGTGATCAAAAACGCGCCAACAAGTCGCCCACCTGAGAATTTATTCCTGCGCGTGGCGGGCTCGCCGCCGCTCCTCGCTCTCGTAACGGCGTACATTACGCCCAAGTCGCTTCTCGACTTGATCGTGACGCACCTCCTTGACCACGTCGAGGATCAGTCATCTAGAATCGAGGACCCCCAGACATCTCTCACGCACTTCGGCCCGGGTGTCGTGCTCGCCGATGCGCTGTGCGCGCTGTTCGAACTCCCCCTTCCGGACCTGCTGTACGATGGACGGCGCGCGTCAAACATTGCCGACCTGAGCAGTTCCGAGCAGAGCCACCTGAACGGATGGGTCAAGGCGCTCTTCGGCTCCGATGGCATCGACGACGAGATCATCCTGGCGACGAGCTGCCAGGGGTTGTGCCGTCTCGCGCCCACGATCGTGCAGCAGGCCATCGTCGCAACCATGGGCGGGCAGTTGGACCTCGACACGCTACACTCTGGCCTGTCGTACTTTGCGCAGCCGATCCTCAGTTGGTGCCTCGGTGGCGTGGTCGGGTGGATCTGCGACGAGATCGAGCGCCAGGGCATCCTCTCCGGCGTTCACCTCAACGTCCTCCAGACGCTCGTACTTGACAGCGCTTTCCCCGAGCCGCTCCTCCGCGCCAACGCGCGCGCCATCATCCGCCTCTTGGACCCCGCGACGGGGCTCGAGCCTGTGATGCTCAGCAGCTCCTTCGACGCAGCCGGTGTCCGAGCGCGCATCGACACCCTTGGCGGGCCTGACGGCGGGCCGGTTATCGTCCTCCCCGACAACTCTGCGCCACTCGAAACCCTTCGCGCCGAGCTCGCAAACGTGCAGCACCTCGACCTCGCGCCCGCTGGCTGGGAAGCGCGCCTCTACGACGCCCTCGACACCTCCCTCCGCACAGCTGGCGCCCTCCCACTCCTCGAGGCCATCGTCTCCACCGACATCCTGTACCCGCCGACCCTCGACGCGCCCCCCAACTCGCCAGAGGTCCAGTTCCTCGCCTTCGTCAGTGTGCTGAGCATGCCGCGCGCTTGCGCGCCGCCCCTGGCCGTGGCGCTGGTCGACTCGTACCTCTCCTTCCTCTTCACCCAGCGCTCACCCTTCGTCCCCCTTCCCGCCATGCCGGCCCCGACGCAGACAATGATCGCCTCCACTACTCCAGCACACAATGCCCCGCCTCTGCCCTTTGCCAGCCACGCCCTGCACCACCTCCTGCGCAACGCTCTGCTCGCGGCGGACGCGTACGCCGCCGACGAGGGTGGCTTCGCCGACTACCTCGCAAGCCATTTGTCCGACGAGTTTGCATGCCAGCGCGTCCGTCCGGCGTTTACGAGCGCCCGGCCGAAGCGCGCCAAGGTTGGCGCGTTGGGGATGGTTGACGCGCTCTGCGCCGAGCAGAAGGAGCTAATCTGCGAGCTCGTCTCGCTGTTCGAGGGCGACGACGAGATCCGCTCGCGGTGGCCCAACCTCACCCCAATGAGCACAATGGGTGCTGGGCCCGCGACGGGCCCCGCGTCGTAGCGCTGAATGGAACGAGCTGGCGAGGCGGAGAGGTGGCAGGAGAGTCAGGCGGATTAGTAGACATAGATAGGCTGGCTCATGATGCATCCATGCCTATGCTCTACAAAGACAATGCACATGCTCGTTCATCACCCATCTGTCTATGCCGGCGGAGGCGTCAGGTCGCTCTCCCCAGATTCCGACTTCATCTCGACGTCGCCCGCGGGCTCAGCCTCGGCCTCGGCCTCAGCATCCGGTGCAGGCGAGATCGTGCTCGAGCTCTTGGCGGGCGACTTGGCCGGCGGGGCAGACTTTGCGGGAGATGGCGGCGCCTCAGCTTCAGCTTCAGGCTCAGCCTCAGCCGGCTCTCCCTCCGCAGGCGCAACGACGGGGCTCTTGAACCCCGCCGCAGCGGCAGCGAGCTCGACCGTAGGCTCGGGCGCGGGCGAGTACGGCGGCGACCCGTCCTTCTTCGGGGTGCCCTCCTTGGAGGGTCTTTCGTCGTCGCTGTTGTTCTTGCTCTCGTCCTTTTCCCCGTCCGTCTCCTCGCCCGCCTCGACGGCCGCACGCTTCGCAGCCACCTTGGCCTCGTTCTCTTTGATCGCCGCCACCAGCTTGTGCAGGTTGTACTCCATGCCAAGGGATGCGACGAAGCGCGGGTGTGTGCGGCGCGCCTGCCGCAGCGCGAGCCAGTTGATCGTGCGCTTGTGCTGCTGTCAGCCGCGCCCGTTGTGGAGCTTGCTCCGCTCCTCTTCGCTCAGCGACCCACCTCTGCCAGCTCGGCCGGCGGTTCTCGCCCCATCGCGCGGTCGTCCTCCTCCTCAGCCTCGATCTCGCTCAGCTTCTCCTCAAGCGTAAACACCGTCTCGGAGCGCACGGGGTCGCCAAGGAAGTCGCTCATGCTCGAGTACTTGCTGGCGTTGATACGCGAGAGCGGCTGCGTGCCCATCGAGTGCATCCAGCGGCGCATGGGCCCGCAGTGCCGCTTCCACTTGGACGCGGCGTTGCGCGCGAGCTCCGTCGACGCAGGGGTAAGGTCCCACTCGGACTCGTGGCAGCCGTCGTTCTTCCAGCCGGCCTGGGGTCAGTTAGAGAACATAAACCGCGGAGATTGACTCACATAGCGGCGCTCGCGGTTCATGAGCTCGGCGACGACGCGGTCCACGTCCGTCCCGTCCGGCATGTGCTTGAGCTCCTGTCTGATCACGCGGGCCGTGTTGGCAACCCAGTCGGCGTTGCTGCTCTCGAGCACGAACGTCTTGGGCATACCGCCCGTGACGGTCTGCTTGGCGCTGTCCTTTGTGAGGCTGAGCAGGAACTGGAAGAGGATGAAGTACTGGATGAGGATCTGGCGGCGGAACGCGGGGTCCGCGATCTCGTAGTCGAGCAGGCTCCGGCTCGTTAGGTAGCGGGGGTACGCGGCGGCCTCGTCGCGCTTGCGCTTGCGCGCTGCGGCCGCGCGCTCGGGGTTGCGGCCGACGAGGACGCGCTCTTTGCGTGTCGCCTCAAACATGCGCCCGAGGACAAAGTCGGACTTGGTGCGGAAGTCGTCGAAGGGTGTGCGGCCATCGACCGCTGGTCCGTCGAGGCTGGGAGGGTGGGCAAAGTACTGCTGCAGCGACCAGAGGGAGGCGTAGAAGTCGGGCTGGGCGGGAGAGTCCGACTTGCTCTTGTCGGCCATCTCAATGTCGCCATCCGCCGCCTTGACAGGCGAGGCGGGCTCCTTGGTCTCCTCGCCCTTGCCCTCCCAGTTCGTTACGACGCGCGCGTACTCGCCGCGGAGGTTGATCGCGCTCTTGTCCGCGACGCTGATGGCGCGGCTCGCGAACAGCTGTACTCTACCGCGCAGCTCGAGGTCACCAGGCGTGGTGCTCAGCATGCGCAGGAACGAGTTTATGAGGCGCAACATGCTCAGCTGCTTGCCCTTGGCGACGGGCATGTCCTTGATGAAGCGCGGGGCGCGGCTCTCAACGTAACCGAATAGTGCGTGCCATGTGGAGGCGAGAAGGAGCTCGGGAAACTCCTCGAGGAGCGGGATGAAGAGAGCGCCAGTCTCGAGCGCTGGGGCGGGGTTGGCGGCGAACACGACCTCAAGGAGGGTCAGGACAATGTCGAGTCTGTCCTGGACCGCGGTCTGGAAGCGCGCCTTGGCGGCGTCGGGAGCGGAGGCCTCGGGCTCAGGGAGCTAGCGTCAGGACATGCACAGAAGCATGGGGCGAGGAGTGGAGGCTCAACAGCTGGAAAGCGAGCCATTGTCCTCGAGCTGCATCACTCACCTCGCGGGTCATCACCGGCCGTACCGCCACATCGCGCGCGACCATCTCGAAAGTGTAGCGCAGCACGTCCGCGCGCTTTCCAGTGGACGGCTCGCCGGTCCCCGTCGCCGCCCAGAGCTCGGCGACCTGCCCTCGCAATGTGTCGGGGTCGATGGGAGGCAGCGCCCGCGTGCCAGAGTGGTTCGCAAGCGCTGGCTCGCGCGCCGCCCAGCTCGCGGCGGTAAAAGCTCCGAGAGAGTCGCGGAGGGCGGTGTAGAGGGGTGTGCCCATCGCGAGTGGATGAAGAGGGAGAAGAGATGGAGATGGGGTAGACGCAAGTTGGTTTGAGCATTTGGTGCACGAACAACAGCCATGGTTCCAGGCACGCTTGATGGCCTACCTAGGCATTTGATTCCGCTAATGGGCTTGTTTTCTTGCCACTCAAACCTCGAATCGACTTTCGTCATTCTCCACTTTCCTCACCACTCACTCTTCATGTCGGCCCGCGACGAACCGCCCCACCGCCGCCCACGCTCCCGCTCTCCCGTCCGCAGAGCGGAGCGCTATGACCGCGACGAGGTGCCCCGCGGCGAGCCGCCGCGCCGGGAGCGGGACTACGGCGATCGCAGCGGGCGAGACTACCGCGACCGCGACCGTGGTGACCCGTATGCGCGCGACTCGCGCGACAGAGACCACGACCGCGGGGGACGTGGTGGGCGCGGCGGGCGTGGCGGATACTCTGGGCGGTACGATGACCGCGACCGCGGAGGGCGCTACGAGGACCGTGACCGCGACGACCACCGCGGTGGCCGGCGGTACGACGAGCGCGAGCGTGACGACTACCGTGGCGGAAGGGGAGGTCGGGACAGAGAGTGGGACCGCGACAGGCCGCTCGACCGGAGGGCGATCGAGGAGGGCCGCCGGCGGCGTGAGGAGGAGCGCGCGCGCGGTGTTGTATTCACCGCGGACGGGCAGAAGATCGAGCCGAAGGGTCAGTCCATGCGCGGAGGAAGGAGGGAAGGAACGTCGCTGACAGCAGCCGAGGAGCCCGAGGAGGAAGCACCCGCCGAGGATGAGGAGGTCGACGACGAGACGCGCGCGATGCAGGCCATGATGGGCTTTGGAGGGTTCGGGACGACCAAGGTGAGCTCGACTCCGTCCAGGTGAAGCTGACAGCAGGGCAGCGAGGTCGAGGGCAACGACATTGGCACGGTCAAGGTCAACAAGAAGCGTACTTGGCGCCAGTACATGAACCGTCGCGGCGGGTTTAACCGTGCTCTCGACTCCATGAAGTAGAGTAGTGTAGAAGGGCGCTAGATGTGATGAACAGTGTAGCATCGTCAGTGGGTGTTCGCATGGTCTGTCTCCACGTTGAACAAGAACACGGACACACTGTATCCCATGACGATGCTATTTATGAGTTGTGATTGTACAATGCAAGGTATCTTGCCTTCTCCTCTACTCCTATGCCTTGGGGGGCTGGGGCTTGGCCTTGACAGCCTGGCGCATAGCCTGCAGCGCGCGGCCGGGGCGGCGCATAGCCGCAGCAAGGCCCATAATGCAGGTGAGCACGACGACCGAGCCAGCCTGGTGCGCGGCAGCCAGCGGGATCGGCACGAGGTAGATGAGCGTGCTGATGCCGAGGCCAACCTGAGCCATGGCAGCGGCAGCGGTCCACGCGCTCCACCTCTGGGCAGCGCGGGGGAGCGCAAACGCACCGAGGCGGAGCGAGGGCCGGCGGGCAATCAGGTGCTGGGCAACCAGGAGGGTAGCGGTGGTGACGGCGAGGACGCGGTGGTCAAACTGGGCAGTGACAGGGTTCTCGAGCATGTTGCGCCAGACGAGGTCCTTGCGCTCCGGGTCCTTGGAGTAGCGGGGGTCGAGGAGCTCGTCCTTGGGTGGGTGGAAGCCCTCGCCCATGTACGGGAACTCGTTGTAGACGAGTCCGGCGTCGAGGCCGGCAACGAACGCGCCCGAGATGGCGGTGACGAAGACCATGGCGCCGAGGACACCGGTGAGGACGCGGAAGCGCTTGACGGCGGGCGAGTTGAGTGCGGCCGCGAGCTTGTCAACAACCGCCGCACCCGTGGGACCGGAGCGGACCTGCTGGGCGAGAACCTGGTCACGGCGGAGGCCAAGAGCAGTGTGGAACATGCCCATATAGAGGAGGAGGGCGGCACCAAAGTGAGCGGCAAGACGGTACTGCGAGACACGGGGGACATCGTTGTTGGTGACAATCTCCTCCTTGAGGCCCGAGGCAACCATGAGCCAGCCGATGAGACCCTGCACGCCGATACCGGCGCCGATGGCCAGGAGGCGAGCGGGGAGGCCCTTGGGGAGCTTGTAGCGCGTGCAGTAGTAGGCGGCGGGGACGATAAAGAGGACACCGAGGGCGCGGCCGGCGAGGCGGTGCGCCCACTCCATGTAGAAGATGAACTTGAATTCGGCGCGCGAGATGTTGGCGTTCATCCTGGTGTGAGCGCGAGTAAGCGAAGCCGCTGAACGGCGAGCGGCGAAGAGCGTAAAGGACGCGCAGCTGTAACACAACCGCAGACAGCTGCTGGCCCCGACTGTGGACTCACAGGATACCCTCCGGCGACATGCGGTATTTCTCCCACTCGACGTCCCACTCGGCGTCGGTAATAGGCGGCCGGATTCCAGTGATGGGGTTCCACTCGGTGATAGACAGATCGGACTCGGTGAGGCGGGTGAGGCCGCCAATGACGATGATACCGAAGACGAGAGCGGAGCAGCCGAGCAGCCAGATGGGCATGGCCCGGGGGATGACGCGGACGTCCTCAGGCGCCGGGGTCGGGTCGGGGGCAGTGGGGGCGGCGTTGTGGTTGGGAGCAGAGGTCGAGGCGTAGCGCGAGGGCGTGAAGAAGGAGAAGGAGCGGCCGTAGGGGAGGTACGACTGGGCGAAGAAGCCTGCCCTTGGCGGCGCCGTGAACGAGGGGTTGAGGCCGAGCGCGGAGGCCGCGGAGGGGAACGTCGGGCGCGCGCGGGAAGTGCTCGTGCTCAGTGCGCGGAGGGGCGAGAGCGCCTGCCTGGCGGGGGCGCGGGCGCACCTCGCGGCGCCGAGGACCGCTGGGAAGAGCGGCATCGTCGTCGTTGTCGGTGGTGAGGGAGGTGGTAAAGAGTGTGATGTGGTTGGATGTGCTTGACACGGCGCCGATCTTTCAACTTATTGTTCGTTGCCAGGGTCGCCGAGGCTCCGGTGTCTGGGCCGAAGCGGACGAGTGCGGAAATCTCCGCTTGCCATCACTCGGTACACGTCAAATACCACGTGGGATCACTCACCGTATCAACCGACCTCTGGAGATGTTGAACGACCTCACACCCGCTCCTCATGTTGAGAGACTAGACATCTACCACCCACCCATCAAAAGCAGCCATGGACATCAGGCAAGCGACCGTGAGCTTAGGAGCTTGTATTGAAGCTCACGCAGATCGACGACCTGCTCGGCATGCAGAATGCCAACCTCCTCAACCTGCCCGAGAACTACACGTTCAAGTACTGTGAGTGTCTTGAGGGTTGGAAGGGGAGGCGCAGCGGACGGGGCCGCACAGAGTGACGAGGCTGGGGAGGGACGACGGGCAGCTGTGTCTCTTTCCATGCCTCTGCGCTGCACACCTCTTCGTCCCCTCCCGCGCGCTCGCGCTCGTCTAGCCAGCTCTTGCTGCTCGCATGCTCACGCCAGACCTCTACCATGCCCTGACCTGGCCCGAGCTGTCCTACGTTGCCGTCGACCCCGCTGGCCGCATCGTCGGCTACATCCTCGCCAAGATGGAAGAAGACCCGTCGTCCGACCCCAGCGGGCACGTCACCTCCATCTCGGTGCTGCGGCCGTACCGCCGTCTTGGACTGGCGAACCGGCTGATGAAGCAGTCGCGTGAGTACATTGGCGTGAGGGCTGGAGAGATTGGAGGGGCGAGGTATAGGAAGGTGGAGTCGAGTGTGGGACGAGGGTGCCAAGCCTCATCTGGAAGAGAAAGGTTGGCCATCCACGCTAACCCCCAGAGCAGGCTATGGTCGCGCACTACAACGCCGCCTTCATCACGCTGCACGTCCGCAAGTCCAACCGCGCGGCCATCTCGCTCTACCGCGATGCCTTGGGCTTCGAGGTCCACACTATGGAGAAGGGGTACTGTGAGTGCTCCAGCAGGTTGTGGCATCAGCTGCTGTGGTTGGTTCGAGCTGACATCAGACGCCGATGGCGAGGACGCGTACGGCATGCGCTTCGTGTTCAAGGGCAAGGACGCGGCGGCGTGATACCCATACCCTGCATGTATTCTATTATCCCCACTACCACCTCTATTAGGCACTCCGGATGCCCGACTGGTCGCGCCACTCCTCGAAGAAGCGGAGCATGGTCGGCGTGATGCGCCGCCGAACGGTGCGCGCCGAGTGGAGGAGATGGGACTTCTTGACGAACGGTGCGTCCAGGTCCTCGTTCATCGCGGCCAGTGCCGCGTCCTGGCAGATGGACGCAACCTCGGCACCCGAGCAGCCCTCGGTCTGGAGTCAGTTTGATCAGGATGCGCAGACTTACGATCATGGCGAGCTCGTCGAGGTCCACGCCGGGCTCGACAGCCATGGAGCGGAAGCGGAGGGCGAAAATGTCGCGCCGTGTCTGAGCGTCCGGTGCGCCGACGTACAGAATGCGGTCAAGGCGGCCGGGGCGCGTGAGCGCGGGGTCGAGGACGTCGGGGCGGTTCGTGGCCGCCACAACAGTGACCCCCGCGAGCGCCTCGACACCGTCCATCTCGTTCAGCAGCGATGTCAGGACGCCGCCGTGTGCCCCGTCCGCGCCGTCACGGTTGGCGCCGAGCGCATCGATCTCATCAAAGAACACAATGCTCGGCGCAGCTGCCCGCGCCTTCCGGAAGATCTCGCGCACGGCGCGCTCGCTCTCGCCAACATACTTGTTCAGCAGCTCGGGGCCCTTCACCGCGAGGAAGTTGAGCCCAGACTCGGTGGCCAGAGCCTTGGCCGTCATCGTCTTGCTGCATCCCGGCGGGCCATAGAGGAGCACACCCTTCGGCGCCTCCACCCCAAGACGGGTGAAGGTCGCGGCGTGGGTCAGCGGCCACTCGACGCACTCGCGCAGCTTGGCCTTAACCTCGTCCTGGCCGCCGATGTCGGACCACCGCACGGTGGGCGTCTCGACGAACACCTCGCGCATCGCGCTCGGCCTGATGTTGGGCAGGGTTGTGAGCACATCGGCGTGCGTCAGCGTCGGCTCGCCCGAGGGCGAAGCGTGCCACCGCGTGATGGCGGCGCTGGCGGCCTCGCGCACAAGAGAAGTCAGGTCTGCGCCAACGTAGCCGTGCGTACGCGCGGCGATCGCCCCGACCTCCCCGGCTGTCAGAGTGTTGGGCATCTTGGCCAGCAGGATGTCGAGGATGTGCTTGCGCCCCACGGCGTCCGGGATGCCGATCTCGATCTCGCGGTCAAAGCGTCCAGGCCGGCGGAGAGCTGGGTCGATAGCGTTCGGCCGGTTCGTAGCGGCCACGACAATGACCTTCTCCCCCGCGTCGGCCGTCATCCCGTCCATGAGAGTAAGGAGCATGGCGACAACGCGGCGCTCGACTTCCCCCCCTTCACCCCCATCACGGCGGGGACACAGAGCATCCACCTCGTCGAGGACGATGATGCATGGCGAGCGGCGGCGCGCCTCATCGAAGACACCACGGAGGCGCTCCTCAGTCTCGCCGTGGAATGCGGAGCTGAGCTCGGGTCCATTCACGACGATGCAGCTGCATCCTGGCGTCGAGGAGGCAATGGCGCGCGCGAGCGCGGTCTTGCCAGTTCCGGGTGGGCCGTGGAGAAGCAAGCCTCGCGGCGGCGCGAGTCCGAAACGCGTGAAGAGCTCGGGTTGTTGAAGGGGGAGGTCGAGGAGCGCGCGGACTGCCTTGATCTGTGTGTCGAGGCCGCCGAGGAGTTTGTATGCCGACTCGGATTGCTCGGCAGGCGTGAAAATGTTGATGTAGGATGGGAGAGAGGTGGTGGCCTGTTGTCAGCTGTCGGCGGCCATGGGAAAGCTCACAGGTGTGGACGACGAGGGCTTGAAGGTCGCAGCAGCAGTCTTCTTTCCTTCCTCCGTCTCCTCCTCGAACATGACGTTGGTCCTCCACTCGGCCTCATACACCACCGGCGCATCAGACAGGGACAGCGCATTGAGATCGCTCGCGACGGTGTCGGGCCCAATCTTGGGTGCGACCTTGGTCGACACCTCGATGGCCGTGACCTCGTACGTGGGGTCATCTTCCCCAATGGCGACCTTGAACCCGGACGCGACGTACTTGGCCGCCGCCAGAGACTCCTTGACCGCCGCGCGCGCCCACTCGACCTCGCGCGTCTGTCCCTCCCTCCCTTCCTTCTTCGGGCCCGTGTACTTGACTGTCACGGTCTTTGCGATGCCCTTGCACGCGGCGGTGGGGAAGCCGAAGATGTCGACCTCGGAGCCCCCGAGGTTGGCGAGCTGGGCGTACGCGAGTGCAAGAGCTGCCGTCAGCCTCGTCGTCAGTGTCAGCGAAGCAAAGATCAAGATGGCGCGGCAGCAGGTAACGCCGACACGGGCTTGCCGCCCCTTTTGAACGGCGTGGAGGAGCGGGAGGGAGTGACGGCGCGGGAAGAGGCGCGTGATAGCGTGTCAGACGCGCCTATAGTCGGCGGCGTGTCGACCGCGCCCACGGTGGGTGGTCCATCGAGGGGCGCTACTTAACAGCCCCGGCCAGCCATCCCCTCACCCCCCTCTACGACGAGGTGCGTTGCCCTGTTCCCTGCTCGCTCGGACTCACTGTCATCGTCCAAGCCTACACGCGGCCACACCTGGCCCACGACCCATCCCAGCCCTCCGCTCGACTTCTTGGCCTTGACGAGCACCCACTGCCCCGCGAGGAGCTTGGTGTTGCGCAACACCTCGGGACCGAGGTACACGCGCCTCGTGCGGCGCTGGTTGAGGGCGTCCGAGGACCCGGCCTCTACCTCAAGGGCGATGGCGCTAAGGGAGGCAACTGGCTCCGGCATTGCGTTGCAGTAGAAAGTTGTTGATGCTGACCTGGGGTTGGAATGCACGGCTGGGCTGAGCGATTCTGAAATCGGGAGCGGGAGCAAAATAGCACGTGTGTGCCTGGTTTGGGCCCCGCAGTTATGACGCGGAATGAGTCCACTTGCCGTAATCGATAATCGCAATCACTCAAGTCGATTAAAGGACATGCACGAAGTAGTGAGGACTTGACGGTGCGCAAGGGAGAGGACGAGGCATGATATTGCTGCTCGGGGCGCGTGAGGCCAGTTTGAGGGTTCGAGGTCTGAGGGAGGGGGTTGGAGGAGGAGGGGCAGAAGTGTAGAGATAACGGTGGAGGTGGAAGGGGCATTTGCCACCCGATGGCGATGGCAACGGGTTCAGATGAGAATCAACTGGGGTGGGGAAATGGTTGCATCTTGAAAGCACCCCCCTCGTACGCCATCCTACTTGTCGCGCCCGTGCCACAGCGCTCTGCAGCCACACACACCACTTACTCGCACCAACGACTAGCCAGTTCCTTTCTTCCATTCACTCTCTCACTCACTCTTCATCTCCATCTCTCACTCTCACTCTCATCCTCTTTCTCTCTCTATCCCTCTCTCTCTCTCTCTCTCTCTCTCTCTCTCCACTGTCTCTACACATCCGCCATCTGCAGGTTGTAGCCTCTCACTCTGCCTCCCTCCCTCCTCCCCACCAACTCGCTCTCACCATTGGATCCGCAATGTCGGCGCCCACAGCCGACCCCAACAACCTCGCCACCCCACCTCCACCAGACATCCTCTCGGTGCCCAGCAGCAGTACCAGCGGTCGCACGCGTTCGCGTGACGAGTTCGAAGTGGACAGTGAGAGCGAGCCAGCTTCATCTCCCCACCCTCCAAAGATGCCTCGCATGAGCCAGGATCCACAGCCCGAGGAAGGTGATTATGCCCCCAGCAGGGCTCTACTGACACTAGACGCCGACAAGGAGCCCTCTGATCCCACTATCCTCCGCCTCATCGAGGAACTCGAGTGCGGCATGTGCGCTGGCCTCTTCATCGACGTGAGTCGACCACCCCCCTCCACCCTCCAACCTTCACCCTCCCAACCCTTACCCACCCTACGGCCTGCTACCTTCCTAGGGCGCAACTGACCCCAGCCTGTCGCGCTCAACGGCTGCGGCCACACCTTCTGTGGCAGCTGTGTTGCTCAGTGGATTGCTGTACGTTCCCCATCCTGGTACCAACTCACGCAGTCTCTTCCCCGCTACCCTCCACTCCTCCCTGGCGACCCTGTGCCCGAACCCATCGCGTGCCCGCAGTGCCGCCACGCACCCATCCAGGCGGCCACGCCGAACCGCATGGCCAAAGTCATGGCCGGCGTGCTTCTTCAGGCCTACCCGGGTGCTGCTCGCCCTCCCAACGAGATCGTGCAGGCGGAGGCACTGTACAGCCCCTCAAGCCCTTCCAGAGGTGTGCTGAAAGTAAGCTCTCCGTGCTACAGGACTGACTCCAGTTCCCCACACCTCCTACTGCCCCCCGCATGCACGAGAGCGACTACTTCCGCCCGTGTCGTTCGTGCTATCCCGAGGGAGACGCCTGGAAGTGTCCTGTGCCGGTGAGCGAACTCGTTATGGACATGCAGCTCACACCAGGTTCCGCGCCTCGAAGTCCCTGCTGAACGGCCGCTGTGTATCCGCTCCGACGGCGTCCCTCCCGAAGGGCACAGGCTTTGCGCTGGGTGGTGAGGACTGAGCGAAGCCCGCAACTGACAACAGCGATCGCCTTAGCCCCGCCAACGCCCCCACCAGCGCCTCCTGCGGCATCTGCGGGGAAGGTTTCTGTGGCGACGCTGTAAGCTGACACGCCAAAGTGCAGCTAACAGCAGCATACCAACTGCGATTGCTCTCCCGTGTCTCAGTCCAAGCCTACCAACCAGTACAATGCGCTGGCGGTCATACTCGAGGACGGGCCAAACGACTTGCTCTCGCAGGCGTTCAAGGACAACTGGACGGAGATGTACAACCTAGGCGTTTACATCGCCGCCAATGCCGAGGCCAACAGCACCACGACCATCTACAAGGCCATCCTTGAGTGGCTGCGCTCCCCCGAGGGAATCGACTCGGGCGGAGTGCTCGGCCTGTTCACCCGTGCCGACATTGGCCTGCGTCTGCGCACGGGCGCTGCCAACGAGATGCAGCAGTGCGTCATGCCTGCCGAGGAAGGCATGGTCGAGGAAAACATCTGCAACAACTGTTCCGACGAGCTACTCTGTGTTAGTCTGCAACAGTGTCTCAGCTGACCGCAGGCGGGCATCTTCGAGTGGTGGATGCGCCAGCTGCAGAAACCCGAGGTGGTGGAGAAGATGCCGGGCAACATCAAGGGTCGTCCCAACTGCAAGTTTGGCCGCAAGTGTACGCGTCAGGAGCACGACACGCACTCGAAGAAGTGTAAGTTGACTCACACCTCGATTGCGCCTCTCTGACACCAGACAACCACATATGCAACGCCCTTTCCGTCGAGGAGGCAGAGAAGATCCACCAGGATGACACCATGCCCGCTGGCACTGGTGGTGGGCCCAACGACCCGGGACCCAGTAGACCCCAGGGCACCTCTGCCAACGCCGACTTGGAGAGCGACGATGACGAGAGCGACGGTGACTCGGACGACGACGACAACGGTGACCGCAAGGCCAACTACGTGGACGCGGGGGCGCAGTGGGAGGCCAACCCGACTGGCACGCTCCTCACCGTCGAGGCACCCCCCATTCACGCTGCTTGGAGGGGCGAGAGTGTCACTCCTACTACAACGACCTCGATGGCTTCTACCTCGAGCAACACCGCCGCCTCTGTCCCGCCTCCTGCAGTCACGCAGTCGCAGCCCGCTGTGGCCATATCCAACCTGATCCACGAGGTCAACACCGCGCCGTCGCCGTCCAACTCGAGACTGCTCTCGCCCCTCGGGCAGGCCAGCCCTAGAATCTCAGGCTCGGTTTCGTCACCTTTGGTTGGGTCGTCGTCGTTAACCGTGGCTCCCCACCTCGTGTTCAGCGACGCCCGCCGTGCTCAGACGCCTCCTCTTGGCGTCTCGCAGATTGGCAACTATGTTGGCTCGAACGCGGAGCCTGGGCCGTCGTCGCTGCCCAAGCTGACGATGCCGGCGCCCAAATCATCTCCAACGCGCCTTACGTTTGACGACATGCTGGGGGCAGGAGAGGTTATGAGCGGGAGCAGAAGCGAGGTCTCTCCGATGGACCTTGACTGAGGTGGGGCGTCTACGAGCGAGTGCGTGGGTGTGTGAGTTGGGAGGGGAGGGCTTAGGGGTGTGATACCATTATTGGGCGATTTTGCGCAGTAGGTTAGTCACCCGTCACCCCATCCATTAGCATCCAGCACCCACTTTGCTGTGTTGTGAGGGCGTACTGTACATAGCTGTTTGTGCGTCGTTGATTGAGATGGCCATGTTTCTGGCGAGCTTTGCGCGCCATTGTAAGTACTCTGTGTATTTTAGTAGATACAAGGTGGCAAGTAGATAGAACCTGCCATGCAGCGTGTACGAGAGTGCATGGGGCTGAGAGGTGGCTTGAGGTGGACTGGTGAAGAGTGGAAGAGTGGAAGTGTGGATGGATCGATCGCCATGTACCATGTACCACCCGTGGACCAATGTGACGATTATTGTGAATGGATGATTGCGCGATGTGGTGGGGATTGCGCCAAAGATAGCGTCGATCACCTGTTCTGGGTGGCCTGCCTGTGCATGCAGCGTACAGGATGGATGCAGGATGTTGCCGGTTTTCCAGTGATCCAGAGGCCCAGAGACCCCGAGACACCCCCCTCCCCCCAATCTGGTCTCTGGATGTCCGGGGATGAGGCGGGAAGTAGCGACGGCGTTTGAGAGGGTGAAAGTAGTAGTGTGAGGGAAAGGATGTGGTGAGATGAGACCGACCTGCAACACAGCCAGCTGCCCAAACTTGCAGATCGCGAGAGAGAGATCGTCTCCAGATCTGCCGCGAGGCCCCAGATGATCAGATGATCAGATGATCAGACGAGGTACCCGATGCCAGCATGCATGCATCGCAAGCACGCTCATGGGCTCATTCACCCGCAGTTGCATACGACGACAGCACGACGAGCGGGGGGCGGAGGATCGTACAGAGTGTTATCCAGAAGAGGATTGGCCCACCCCCCCCCCACCCCTGTTCAAGATACGCGCTCCATGTCGAGCCAATTGGCGTGGCAGCAAGAGAACGCCGAGGTGTCGTCTTTCTCCAATGATTTTCCGCCGGCGACCTCTAGAGGTAGAGTTGCGCACCCCTTTCTCCCTTTATCCCAGCCGCCGGCCCCCAGACGGCCCGCCCTGCCTGTTCCTGCAACACTTGGTCCTGGTAGCTGCTTGGCGATGCGGCCACCCCACGGGACCACGCTCAGCGCTCATCTCACCCATTGCAGCGCCCCATCTGTCACCGCTCCCCCCGCGCCAATTGACGGCGACAGCGCGGCATGCGCGGACACTGGACGCTTGGCCTGCGCCGTGTCCGACTCCCCCACCCCGCTGCACGGGTCTGACATTGACACGAATCCGCAGCATGCCAGCGAGTTTACAAAATCTGGTCCCGCGGGTAATGGGGATTAGAGAATGGGAGAAACCGAGGGCTAATGGGTTTCGAGGTGAGACTTTGTGATTAGGGCTTGGTTGAGATTGTTAGGCACGCGATTTAATCCCCCCTATATTCCCACCCTTGGGCTGTTCCCCCTCCCCCCTCATCCCTCCCCCGTTTCCCTTTGGGCCCTGCGCCCTTGGCCTGCTCTCTTGCCCTTGCCCCCTTCCCCCCTTCCCCGCCAGCCCTTCCTCGTCGCATGTGCCACACTCACTCACACTCAGGTTGGTCGTCTCTCGCTCGTGCTCGCCATCCTTCTCTCATTGCTCTTCATTCATCCCATCCTCATTGCCCAACCTCTACATCCACCCCTCCCCCACATCTCATCCCCACATCCCATCCCCACATCCCATCCATTCCCATCCCATCCCATCCCATCCCATCCCATCCCATCCCATCCCATCCCATCCCCCAACCCCTCTCACCACCACTCAGCACACCCCCTCGCACCCCCAACCGTCTCCGGCCCGACTCAACCCACCTCGCGCTCGCCTCCTCGCGTCTTTGCTCCCCAACCCTCCGCCCCGCCCACCCCACACCCACCCGCAACTCAGACCCCACTTGACCCCGGCTCGCATACCGCCCGCGCGCCGTTTTTCAAGTTGACTGCATCGCCCTCCAACCCATGTCTGCGCCAGTAGGCGTCCCCATCGCCGCAGCACCCATGGACCCCGGTGCAGGTGTAGCCGGTCCCGGCGCACCCCGCCCCCCTCCACCAGCAGCCGCCCCAGGTGGCGATAAGAAGCGCAAAGCTCCACCGGGCGGCGCAGGCCAGCCAGCACGCAAAGACCGGCCAGGCTCGATGACAGAGGAGGACGGCGCGGCCGCCAGCGCCGCTGCGTCCAACGCGCAGAGCGCCGCCAACTCTGGCACGGCCACCCCGGCCAACGCCGCTGCCGCTGCGCCAGCTGCCGCCGCTGGTCGCCCGCGCGAAGCCAAGCGCACGCGCGTCCACTTCTCATGCGTCGAGTGCCATCGCCGCAAGCAAAAGTGCGACCGCAAAGAGCCGTGCTCGCAGTGCGTGGCTCGCCGCGTACCGCATCTCTGCCGCCCCTTCCTCAACGGCGTCGAGGACCCTAACGCGTACGTCTCAGCTGGCGCTTGGGCCGACCCATGCCCCGCCCCGCCTCACCCCCCACGGGCAGGTGCGGGAGATGGGGAATGCGCACGGGCGCCGGGCCGTAGAGTGGATCGCTGACTGTCCGCAGCAACTCGGACGTGCATGCGCGCCTCACCACGATCGAGGGCATGCTCGCGCGGCTAACCCAGGTGATCCCACAGGCGATTGCTGCGCGCGGCTTCAACGACGGCTCAAGCCCCGACGTATCGAGCCTGCCCGTAGGCGAGGACGTCTTCCACCCCCAGAGCGCACCACAACCAGAGCCGCCACGGCAAGTGTACGCCCACAAGCCTCCGCCCTCGGGCCTCTTCCCCGCAAGCCTGTCGACGAGTACGCCCGTCGGACGAAGCGGCTATGGCTGGGGTCTGCGCGAGGGGCGCATGATCAACCTCACTGTCGAGGACAATGCCGAGCTGCGCGACGTGCTTCTCACGCTGCGCGAGTCTGGCATCACAAAGAACCATCTCGAGTGGCTCATCGCGGGTGTTCCTGGTCGCCGTATGGCCGACGCCCTCGTCGAGATGTACTTTCGGTGAGCTCCGTCATGCGATGCAGAGCGCTAACGGACAGGGACATTGAGTAGGTGGCGCAAACACGGCCCGTGCGGGCGTCTCATCTCGCGCGATGGGGCCGGAGAAGCGATGAGCTAACCCCCCACAGCTGGACCCGGTACAAGATCAACCGGCCACAGTTTGAACGCAGGTACCAGTCGTTCTTTGACTCGATCGGGCGCAACCCCACCAACCCAAAGCTCGACGCGGACACGATCAAGTGGATTCCGCTCATGTTCATTGTCGTGGGTTGTGTGTGGAGCTATGGCGCTGACAGAAGCTGGCGATTGCCGCCCTGTCCGCGAGCTCGGACGTGATGCCCGGCGACGAGCAGCAGGCCTGGTCAAGAAGATTCTACGGCTCTGCGCGCAGTGGCCTCGAGTATGCCAAGGCCCTGCAGCGCGACAACCTCGACGTCCTCTTCGCTGGTCTCCTGGCGTCGCGCTACATGTGGGTCTCCGCCTCCCCCACGGTCAGCTGACATGCGCAGGCTTCTCACACGCCGCCCAGCCGAGGGCTCGACCCCATTGACCACGGCATTCCAGCTCGGCCTCTACCGTGACGGCACAGTCCTGAATCTGTCGGACAAGCGCGAGGTCGAGATCCGCCGTCGCGCCTGGGCGATGCTGTACCATCTCGATCGGACCATCTCATTACTCGTCGGTCGTCCAGCCTCGATCTCGGACGCGCACACCGACGCGCGCCCGCCGGCCAACCTTGACGACGAGGAGATCGAGGGCGACTTTGACCCGGCGGGTCATCCGATGACCAAGCCCACGGTCTACACCTATGTGATCGTGCGGTGAGTACCACGATCTACCGGGCGCACAGAGACGCCTGTGCGCCGTGCCTGCAGGCGCTGTCCTGCAGGCTTGGCGCATGGCCCGGACCCCGGTAAACCCGCAAAGCCGACGCTGACCCCGCAGTCACAAGCTCGCCGAGATCATGGGCCGCATAGCCTACCACACGTTCACGATCCAGCTGCCCGACTACCAGACGGTGCTGGCGCTCGACAAGGAGCTGCTCGCGTGGCGTGACGGGCTGCCGCTCTTCCTCGCGATGAACAACCCCGACACGAGCTTTGACCAGTCGCACCCGTACCTCTTCGTTCAGCGTCATCTCCTCGCCTGCGAGTGGTACTACACGCGCATCACGCTCAACCGCCCCTACCTGCTCCGACGAAAGCCGCAGGACGGGCGCTACGAGTACTCGCGCAACGCGGCGATCGAGTCGGCAACGGCCGACCTGCTCAGCCGGCGCGCGTTCATAATGGAGAAGGGCGATCTCATTATCAACTCGGGCGGGTACCGAGTACTCAACTCGTACATGGTTCTCGGTGTCACGATTAAGCGTGAGTGTAATCGGCCGGAACGCCGTCGGAATACCGCTGATAACAGTCGACCCCGAGTCTCCCCAGGCGGACGAGCTGAGGCATCTGCTCAACGTCGTCTCCGGAAGAGCTCGCGACGAACAGGGGCGCATGTCGGAGCCGATCGTCAAGGAAGAGCTTGCGATCGTCGAGTTCCTCACGGCCAAGAACCCGAGCAAGGCGCAGACGATCGCCGCGAACGGGGGCCAGAACGGGGCGGCGCGCACCGAGACCAACGACGAGAACACCCCTGTGGACCTGCTCCTCGGCCTCGCCAAGACCAACTCGGGTCGGCGCGCAGCCGAGGAGGAGAAGCGCCAGCTGCGCCTCCAGCAGGCGCGCGAGCAGGAGGAGCAGCGGCAGGCGCGCCGGCGCGTGATGCAGCAGGCAAACGGGACCGGCGGCGTGCCCAACCCGTGGAACTATGTGCCGCCGCAGATGCCCGGGCTCGACGTGCACCAGCCTTTCGGCGCGCGCCCCCGCCCGCAGCAGCAGCTTAGCGGCCTGCCCCGCCCGCTCCAGCCGCCGAACAAGCGCGACGAGGACAACAAGCTCAACACGAGCTGGTCGCCCGAGAACCCCTTCGGCTTCACGGACCGCTCCTCGCCTGGCTTTGCCGCCAACGCCAACAACATGATGCAGGGCTTCCAGGGCCAGGTCAACCTCTCGCCGTACCAGGAGATGGGTATACTCCCCGGCTCGGGACTGAGCCCCAGCGAGCAGCTCGCGCTGCAGGGCGCCGGCACGGCGGCCAACGCCAACCCCAACCCCAACGCGGGTGCGGGCGCGGCCGAGAGCAACGGCCACAACCTCAACTTTAGCGGCACGGGGCAAGAGTTCGGCTCTGCAGTCGACAACTTTGACTTTTCCGCGTTTGGGGGGCCGCAGAGCGGCATGGAGATGGCGTTCAACCCGTTCGCGATCCAGCAGACGGGCGACGAGGGGTGAGTCCAACGAGGCGGAGTCAAGCCAGGGCATGGTGGGGTGGGGGCGACGGCCAAGTGCGATCGCCGCGCGGGCCGGCGGCCCGCCAAGTGCGGTATGCCCCAACCCCCCTGGCCTCGCTTCGCCCAGATCTCAGTCGCTTGCGAACAACGCTGACACCAGATCCGGAAGCGAGCCTGGACCAGACGACGAGACGACGTTCCTCAACTTTATCCTGACAAAGTTTGCAAACAGCTCGGGCGAGACCATGTAGCGGCGACGGCGAATCTTTGGGTGCGGCCCGGCCGCTGGCATACCCCTGTATCCGTATATCCGGTTCATGCATGTTGGAGTTATCGAGCGCGAGCACGGGCGTCAGTGGCGCAAGTAGTGGCGCGTCAGTGGTGGCGGCGTTCTTGAGGCCGGCCGCTCGACCCGAGCTAGACAAGGGGTACTCGGCGTTCTCGCACGGAGTACCGAAAGCCGCTCGCCATCCCCGCCACCACACGACACGGGCGGTACCCCGCGCCATAGGGTGGTCGATGTACGGGACACAACGCTTGTACTCTGCAGAGTGCTCGCACTCGAACCACACCTTGCGTACCAAGGGTTGCGCCTCGTCGTGCGACCAGCCGTCCCTCCGGCCGTTGAGGCTATCGAACCGACGGTCGTCGGCTGCTCCGACTCGGGCTTCCCGCCTGCGACGGTCTGCAGAGTCCGCGGAGAGGCACCTCGCGGAGAGGCACCCCGCGGCTCGTCTACCCCGCATTTCCACTCGCGCCGGCACGGGTCGATGCAGTCTGCTTTCAAGTGGATCTGCGGGAGCTCAATCGCTTGGCTGCAGGAAGAAGAGGAACAGGAGATCGCTCACCAAGCTACCCGCTGTGGGCCAGTGCTATATCTGTCGCGCAAGGCTGCCCCTCGTACTTTGCCAACGCCCGCAGCTAACTGTTGCCCGGCAAGTTAGTACCCCAGGAGAGGTGGCCACAGTAATTGATGGTGATTGTTCTTGTTGTCGCTGGGTGGCAATTCGACGCACGAAATATACTCCCGTGCACGGTGGTGATTGCTGCACGCCGCCGATCAGCGAGCGAGGTGCGTCGTGCGGCGCTCGTGCGCGGGCGTACCAAGGCATGCATCAAAACGAAACTATTACTCGAGCGGCATGTTCTCGAGGTCCTCCCCCAGCCGGTCCCACACCCTGCCCTCGGCCCGCACCGCGCCACTCTCGCCGCCGACCCACGCGCGCCACCCGAGCGTGGCCTGCGCCGCCTGCCGCGAGTGGAAGACGACGCCGAGCTCGTGCCACATGCACGCACGCACAAACACGCGGCGCGCGAGCAGCGCCGTGATCGCGCTGTTGTCCTGCTCGATCCCCGAGGTGAGCTTGGCCACCTCGTCCTCCCACCCCGGCTTGGCGGCCTGGCGCAGCGCCTCGATCTTGGACTGGCGCGACACGACGCGCTTCTGCAGCGCGTCCACCCCGTCCCGCGAGAGGCGCTCGTGCCGGTGGAAGAGGTCGCGGAAGGCCATGTACAGGTCGCGCTGGCGCTTGAGCGCCTCGATCCCGTCCGTCAGGTTGGTCAGGTCCTGCTGTCAGCTCCTGGTTGGAGTACGCCAGCTGGACTCACTCTCTCGCGCTGCTCTGCCAAGCGGGACCACGCGTAGCCTACCGTCGCCAGGCCTCGCCCCGTACCCTGGCACACGTCGCAGCACTTGCCGCCTGGCACGCAGCGGTAGCACGCAGATGGCATGTCCTCGGACACGGCGCCGAGTGCGACCGCGAAGCGTGCGGCCTCGGCTGCACTCTGCGTGCGACGCGTGAGTTCGCGCTCGGCCAGCGTCACCATCTTCTGGTATGCCGAGATAAGCCCTGGAAGCCGGGCGCGCAGGCCGCTGCGGTCAGCTACGTTTGAGGCCACACTAGCTGGCCTGCCTATCGGCGGCACACGCCACTCACTCCAGCTTTTCCTCCAGGTCCGCGGGGATGGCCATCTCCTGCGCGGGGTTGAGGCGCTTGCTCGCGCTCTCCTCATCAGTCGAGACCTTGACGCGCTTGCGCCACGCCTCAAAGTTTGGCTCCGACATGAACACGTTGAGCGCACCGTCGTCGCGTATGACGGGGTGGTTGACGAGCGCGTTGACGAACCGTTGCAGCCCCTTGCGGCGGGTCTCGAGGAACGCGGCGTCCGGGTTCATCCGCTTGGGCGGGAGCGCAGGCAGCAGCCGGAAGGGGTAGCGCTGGAGGAGCGTGGTGTGCAGCCACACAAAGTCCGAGTAGCGGCGGAGGAGCGTGTCCGGCCGCTTGTCACTGGACACGCGGTACTTTTGCAGGAACCACCCCTCCTTCTGCGGGCACAGCTCGACGGTCACGTTCTCGAGGCGACGCCAGTAGCCGCGCTCAGCTTCGGCGTCGGGGTTGCCGCCGTTCTGCGCGCCGTTCGTGTCGTAGCTCACGGGGGCAGGGGGGAAGCGAGGCGTGCTGTCCCACGGGGAGAAGGTGCTGCTGGGGCTCTGGGGGAGGGGTGGGCGGGGTGGGGCAGGCGACTCGGACGCCACCG
Organism: Cutaneotrichosporon sp. PK4640; assembly: GCA_023630115.1. NCBI lineage: Eukaryota > Fungi > Basidiomycota > Tremellomycetes > Trichosporonales > Trichosporonaceae > Cutaneotrichosporon > Cutaneotrichosporon sp. PK4640. The sequence goes on from JAMALN010000166.1 coordinate 37,007, forward strand.
ACAGCCGGGGTGCCGGGAGACCCGGGAGGGCGGCGTCGGCGGCGCTGAGGGTGATCTCGGCGCTCGGGTCCGACTGAGCGAGCGCGACGAGCGCGAGGGTGCGGTAGAAGTCGGCGCGGCCCAACGACGACTGGTGGCCGGTTAGGCCGACAATCTGGTGTGAGCCCTGGACCTGGACCAGCCATTGTGCTTGGCGAAAAGGGAGATAGGGAGGGGAGGTCATACCTTTTCGACGGAGGAGGCCGGGAGGCGCGCCGTCGCCAGCAGCCGCTGCAGCGCGGGCAGCGAAACGGCGCCGCCGCTCTCGAGCTGCCGGTATAGGGCGATGTAAGCCTCGGGCGGGTCGTCTATCGTCAGCACCGCCACGCGGTGGCGTACCGATGAGGGCGTCGAGCTCCGGTGTCTGTGTTTGGGTGTGCGATCCGTTCGTTACGGTGGTCGTGCTCGTGTTCGTGCTCGTGCTCGTGTTCAACGACGCGGAGGGGTTGAGGCTCGACGCGCCGGGCATGGACGGGGACGGGGTGCCGCCGCGGGCGGGGCTCTGTGTCCCGCTCCACGGGTCGACGTCGTACCCGCTGGCGAGGGGGTCGGAGAAGCCGCTGCTTTGCATGGCGCTTGCCCGCGGGGTATTACTGTTTGTTAGAGACTGACGAGGGATGGAGGAGTGGACGGACAACATGAGTTGAGTGGGTGGAGATGGAGTGACAGCAGTGTACGGGTGTGTGAGGTGGTGGCGGTGGTGACGACAGCGCCGGGACACTGCACCCATGGCGGGGCCATTGCCGTGCCTGAATCTGCCCTCCACCTCACTCGTCCGCTTGGCCGCTTGCCTGCGGTCAACTTCCGATCATGCCGGCAATCCAATGTTGTTCTTCTCCACTCTCTCTCTCTCTAATCAATGGCCGCTGCCGACCTCGACGAAAAAGCCCAAGGGTGGGAGGCTGCGCGCGATTCCCTCGTCGACGCGGCGGTGAGCGCGCACGACGAGGCGACGCTGCGCCGTCTATCATCGCTGCCTGGCGGCTTTGGGAGCCGGGATGCCCGGTGCCGCGCCTGGTGAGCCTCGATAAAGATCCAGCTTACACCAGGCTCGAGCTTCTCCATGTCGACCAGTTACGGAGCGCGCCCGTGTCGCCGGACACGACACGGTTCGCTACCCCCGATACGGACGCCGAGACGGTCGTCTACACGCCGCATCAGGATGAGGAACAGGTGCTGCTCGACACACGGCGGGCGTTCGTGACGTACCCGCGGGGTGAGTTTGTGGAGCAGATCGCTGCGTCTGCTTCTTTGTTGACTGCAGACCTGTCGTCCGATGCCAAGGCCGAGATGCAGGAGGACCTGCAGGCGCTGATCTGCGCCGTGCTCCAGCGCCATCCCGCGCTGCACTACTTCCAGGGATTCCACGACATTGCGACCGTGCTGTACCTCACCCTGCTGTCCAGAGTGCCGCGCCCGAGGGAGGGCGCAACGGCCTCGGATCGGGAGGAGTGGGACACGCTCGTGCGCGCCACCGAGGTCGTTGCGCTGAGCCGGACTCGAGACGGGATGGGCAAGACCCTCGACCCCATGATGGGGATGCTCAAGCTCTTGCGGCGTGTGCTCGCCGCCGCGGACCCGGGGCTGTACCGCATCTCTGCCTCGTGAGCTGGTGCCCGTAGCCAAGCTGACGACAGCATCTCACCGGTGCCAACACTGCCGTTCTTTGCACTCTCTTGGATCCTCACGCTCTTCTCGCACGACGTCGACACCCTCGCCCCCGTCCAGCGCATCTTCGACTACCTCATCGCGCGCAACCCCATCAGCGCAATCTACCTCGCCGTTGCGGTGCGCCCTCCTACTAATCAGGCTGACACCAGATCCTGATGTCCAAGAAGCGGCAGATGCTCAAGCTTGCCGCCGCTCTCGGACCAGAAGCCCACCACGACCCTTCTCTCCTCCACCCGCTCTTCCAACGCCTGCCCCCGCTGTATGCCGATACCCCGGATGCCCCGCACCCGCCGCCCGACTTCCACGCCGCGGAGCAGCGCAGCAAGTTCGACGAGCCGAACCCGTACGCCCCCATTGCGCTGAGCGGCATCTTCCAGCTCGCGGACAAGCTGCAGGCGAAACACCCGTTCGATGGGCCGCGCGTGCGCGCACACGAGGTGCTGGGGCCGGGGAGCGTCGTGCGGACGTACGTCCGCGAGCAGGAGCCGGAGCTGGACGAGAAGAGCGGGCTGGACGAGAAGGCTCCGGCCAAGTGGACGCTCGCCGACGCCGAGGCATGCATCGACAAGGACGTCGTGCTGCCCGGCGGCGCCGAGCTCGACGACGACGAGCCCGTGCCCTGGCCCGACCGCCTTGGCGAGCTCGCGCGCTCCCAGCGCGTTGTCACGGCGCTCACGCTCGGCGTGCTCCTCATCGGCGTTGGGGCCGCGCTGTTCCGCTCGACCGGGAGATACCGGTTCACGAGTGCGTTCTGGGCGACATATCTGCGGCGAGACTACTCTTGGGCCCGGGCGTATCTGGGCCAGTACGCGCGATATGTTCCAGCCCTGCGTGACCTGTAGCGAGCATGTCTGTTGTAAACTTGTGTCTTGTAGGGCGAGGGCCAAGCAGGAGTTAGGAACGAGCAAGGGGTGCATGTTGGGTGGATTGTCTAGTTTGGGAGATTGGGTCCAGGGACCATGCCCCTAGGCCCGGCACGAGGGGATGCCGTCACGCTCATCGCTCGTCCGGGTGTCGTCTGGTTTGCGCGTAACACCGTGCCGAGGTATGCTGAAGCTGTGCACTTCTGGCCCGTATCTTTCACAATTGATACCATCACGAGACACCGTGCAGAAGCAGATGCAAAGTGTGCAGCATGTGCAGACAAACTGGTGCATGTCCGACGGAGACGAGTGGAGAGAGTGCAGGGGGAGAGGTCGATGAGTATCGCCACTAGGGGTAAAGTCGCAGCCTTAGAATTAGACTCTATCTCAATCTCACCCCTTCGTCGTTCGCACCCAACCAGTTCCAGTCCATCCCGCCAACTCCTTACCTCCTCGATGCATCCTTTCTCTGTCTCTCCCTCTCTCTCTTTCACACCTCGCATCAGTTATCCCTCTCTTCCACTCACCGTTGTCTCTCTTTTACCACCCCGGCGTCCGTTGCGCCTAATCCTATCCCCCCCCTCTCCACCTCAAGATCCCGGTCAGCCTCACTCCCGCCAAGAACCCGAACCCGCGCCAAGAGGTGACGATTGTCTCAACACCTCCCACCATGCGGACCGCCATCTCGCTACTCTCAGCGGCCGCCGGCGCCGCAGCGTTCACCTTTAATACCTCGGCGCCAACACAGTGCCAGGACTGGACGATCACGTGGTGCGTTGATCGGCGAGGATTGGGTTGGGCGTGGGTGCGGGGGGCGGAGGGGATGGGGGGTGGGGACTGGGAGGGGGTGGGGTGGGCCGTCGGCGTGTCGGCGTGTCGGCGAGCGACGGCGAGCTACGTCTTGGTTGCGAGCGACATGGGCACGCTGGTTGGGTGGGGAGGACTGGGTGGCGGCGCGGTGATGGCTGTCACGCCGTCTCACCATCTCACCGGATCGCCCGACTCATGCGATCCCATCGCTCTCACTCGCACTCCACATCCCCCCTTCTCGCACCATCCGTGCAGCTCGCTGACTCTGCAGGGACGGCGGTACGGCGCCATTCTACCTCCTTCTTGTGCCGGTGAGTTTGCGGCGCGGGCTGTAGCACGCGTCCAGCGGACTGACGCGCCCGGCGGGTGGCGTCGTTGGCGTCGTTGGCGTCTTTGGCAGTGTGTTGCCTGTTACCTGCAGGCCTGAGCGCACCCCTGTCACCCTGGGACCACGTTGACCTCAGACGGTCGAAATTACCTATGGGCGAATCCAAAACATCTCCCTCCCTGTCACCGGGGCCCCCCCTTACAGCCACAGCTTCAAGCTCGAGCAGCCCACTGGTCTCGAGTTTGCGGCCGTCGTCTCGGACGCGACCGGCTGGGGTTCTGGCGGCGTGAGCGACATCCAGCGTGAGTGGCCGAACGCCACTGACGCTAACTCTCAGGTGTCCAGATCTCGCAGGACCCGTCGTGCCTGAGCACCAAGGCCGAGCTCGACTTTGGCTTCTGGACCGAGCCCGTCGATCTGCCGGGACAGTGCAGCCCGATGCGCGTCGCCTGGAACACTGAGAACATCACGTACCCGTTGGGCCTGCACGGCTTCGTGCCGGGCGGCAGTGCGTGGGACATCCCCGTCCCGCAAGATCCCAAGGAGGTCTCGGCCAACTGGACCGTCAACATCGAGTCGGGCACGCGCTTCATCCTCTTGATGAGCAACGCCGGGCGGTATGGGACAGGCGGAAGCTCGCCTCCCATCACCGTCCAGTTCACCGGCAACGACACGTGCATGGGGCCCGACAGCCCGCGCTCGACCGTTGGCCTGACGCCGACCGACTCGCCGACGCCGACGCCGTCTCCCAGCGCTGGAGGGGGTGGCTCGAACGCTGGTGCGATTGCGGGTGGTGTCGTCGGCGGCATTGTTGGCCTTGCCCTTCTCGCTGCGGCGATCTGGCTCTTCTGTCGCCGTCGCAAGCGCAGCAGGACTGACAATGGAGCAATGGTGAGCGGGTCGCAAAGACGGTCGGAGGAGACGCGAAGACGGTTGCTCGGTCGCCTAACAAACCAGCGCAACAGCGGACACGAACGTAACGGCCGCCGCCCACACTCGAGCTTTGAGATCGACGTCTTCGAGGGCCGGCACCCGGACGAGGCTAGATCCGAGGTCGACCACGGCGAGACCGACCCGCACATGACGCCGTTCACGTACGACCCGCCAGCCCGCGACAGCATGCTCTCGACCGAGAGCAGTGGGTCATACCCGGCCCCGCCGCTCGGACCTGGTGCCCCAGCAGGCCGTGCGGGCCAGTTCGGCGAGAAGGAGATGATGGCCCTCAGCCGGGCGGGAAGCTCCGCGCCGGGCTCGACGTCGATGAGCGACACGGCGAGCCGCGGGGGACGCCGCTTCGAGGATCTGCAGACCGTGTCCGAGCTGGCGATTGACAGTGCCAACTCGGGCCGACCCGTCGACCGCGAGGCGCTCCTTGCCTTCCTCGACCCGCCACCCACGTACAACCAGTTCGACCTGCACGCGGCCAACCCCGACGAGCCTGGGGACCGGACGTCGCGCGCCTCTGGCTCGACGGACGCGCGGCGCACGTCCACGATTGAGCCTGGGCCTGTGCGCCCTTGCCGGTCCGAGGAGCCTGGCCACCCCGATGGACAGTAGACGATGACCGACCGCTAGACCGGTTAATTAGTGTATAGTACATGCATGGACACTCGACGGAGCGGGAGTAAGGGTGTAAGTTGGGCAGAGGGGGCTTGATACTCGAGGAGAGGGCAGGGACAGATCGATCAGTGAGCACTCGCAGCATGTAGTCATCAGGCCAGGCAGGCCATCAGAGAGTGATGGGGACGAAAGCGAGGATGAATTGGAAGTGATTGTGATTGTGACGGACGTGAGGGTGGGTGTGATGGGTGCGAGCAGCGAGCAGGTCGAGCAGGAAGGCTGGGTGGAATGCCACACTGCCATTTGACGGCGTTTTGCAAATACTTCCGTCACCTGCCTGCCTGCCTGCCCTCCGTGCCCAGAGCACACTCACCCACCGTAGCAGGAGGAGTGGTGCTCGCCCGGGTGCGCGCGTCGTTCTTTGGATCCCACTTCAACTAGTCGTCTCGGCATTATCATCATCAACAACATCCCTCCTCTCATCCCAACCCCCGCTTCTTGCATTCACTCCTCCACTAGCACAAACTCTAGCGCCACCGCCTCCAACCGCGACCCCGACTGCATCCCCCAGTCACCCCGCCCCCCACCTTCAACGCCCCAACACCCGCGCTCCGCGCCCTCCCCTCCATCCCTCCCGCCTCCGACGCCAAGCGTCGCCGCCACCATTCCCCGCCCCCGCCCCCGTACCCGCCCCGTCGACGACCAGCTCCTCACAATGTCGGGCTCACGGAGTATTGTGAGTCGAGGAGAAGCAAAGCAGCTGACAGCAGGCACGGGTGTATGCCGACGTGAACGAGAAGATGGGCCGGTCGTGGTGGGACTATGGTGCGTTTGCTTCGTGTGATCGGCGGGGACGGCTCTGCTGGCAGCTTGTGGTCGGCTGTGTTGCAAAGGGCCTCGCTTGGCCTCGCTATAGGCACTGCGGCGTTGGTTGCGGGCATTGCAGTGTTCTTGGCTGCGGCGGTGCTCTTGGCGCCCGCCTCGCCTTCTCTTTCCGCCGCCCGCTCCCCACCACCCCCGCTTCGCTCGCCCGCTGACGCCAGACAACCTCGTCGTCACATGGGGCGTCCAGGACAACTACGAGATTGTGCGCAAGGTCGGACGAGGAAAGTACTCGGAGGTACGTTGGACGCGCACTCAGCAGGGAGCGAGACGGTCGTGTGCTCATCCCATCCCAGGTCTTCGAGTCGGTCCACCTGCCCACGAGCCAGAAGTGCATCGTCAAGGTGCTCAAGCCGGTCAAGAAGAAGAAGATCAAGCGCGAGATCAAGATCCTTCAGAACCTGGCCGGCGGGCCCAACGTCATCGGCCTGTTGGACGTGGTGCGCGACAGCCAGTCCAAGACGCCGTCGATCGTGTCCGAGTACGTCAACAACACCGAGTTCAAGACGCTGTACCCAAAGTTCACCGACTTTGACGTGCGCTTCTACATCTTTGAGCTGCTCAAGGCGCTCGACTTTTGCCACTCCAAGGGTATCATGCACCGCGACGTCAAGCCTCACAACGTCATGATCGACCACGAGAAGAGGCAACTGCGCCTCATCGACTGGGGACTTGCCGAGTTCTACCACCCGGGCACCGAGTACAACGTGCGCGTCGCGTCCCGGTACTTCAAGGGCCCCGAGCTCCTCGTCGACTTCCAGGAGTACGACTACTCGCTCGACATGTGGTCGCTCGGGTGCATGTTTGCGTCCATGATCTTCAGAAAGGAGCCCTTCTTCCACGGCCACGACAACGCCGACCAGCTCGTCAAGATCACCAAGGTGCTCGGCACCGACGAGCTCTTCAACTACCTCGAGCGCTACGACATTGACCTCGACACGCAGTTCAACGACCTCATCTCGCGCTACCCGCGCAAGCCCTGGTCCAAGTTTATCACGACCGAGAACCAGCGCTTCATCTCGAACGAGGCCATCGACTTTTTGGACAAGCTCCTCCGCTACGACCACCAGGAGCGCTTGACAGCAGCCGAGGCACAGCAGCACCCGTACTTCCGTGCGTTCGATCTTGCTCGACTAGTATGCTGACATCAGACCCCGTCAAGCAGGCGGCATAAGCACAAGGCGCGCCGTCAGCGTCAAAAGTGGGCTAGTATTAGTAGGCGCGGGCGGCGTAGCCCAGTGTTCCGTCCTCCGTCGCCGCGGTTCTCGGGGCCCAGCGACGTCGCTGCTTGCCTGTAGAGATACCCATGATGCGTTCACCGTTACAGATATTCCCCCGTTCCTCTTTCTCTCTCCGTGTTCCATAGAAGGCCGCCATGTTTCGCATGCACAATGTCATCAACGCCGTCCCACGTGAGTAGTGGGTGTCAGTCGTCGCTGTGGACTAGCGGACTAGCGTGTGTTTAGACTGTGATTGAGGGTGACGACTGTGGCTTGGGTAGCCTGAAGAGCAATGCAGAGCCAGGACGCAGAGCCAGGTAAGCAGGTAAGGTAGGTGACGCATGGACGATGCGAACCACGTTTCGGATCATCGGTGTTGTGTGTCTCATGTGCCAAGTGACCTCTATCATGCTCGCTTGCTTGGCTTGGCCTGCATGGCCTGGCATGCGTTGAGCGTCGAGGCGATCGCGTAACTCGCTGTATGAGCGGCATGAGCGGCGGGGAGGTGCGGACCATCGAGTGGTTGAGAAGGCCTCTCTGAGTGGTGCCTGATTTTGGGCGAGACTCTGTGTATTACCCTGGAGTTTAACAAATAGGAATGGTAATAGGATTTTAGGAACAGCAATAGCAACCAACCTGGGCTTGTTGGTTCCTGGACCTGGAAGTGACCCTGGCCCTGTCACGTCCCATTGCAAGTTGACCACTCGCTTCCCATCCACCACTCATCCACATCCTCGATCCCCGTTTCTCCTCTCTCTCTCCATCTCTCCTCTCTCGTCTCTTCTCATCTCTCTCCCTCTTACTCTCTCTCTCGCTCGACTACACGCGACCTCCCCCGTGTCTCCTCTCTCTCCCACTTCTTGATCCTATCCTTATCGGCACCCCGGACCTCGCGGCACCCGGCATTGCCACGAACAAGACCGCCCTCTCAACAGGCCAGCTGATCGCCAACCACTCGTCCGACCAGCCATGGCATACTCACACCTCGATCCTGGTGTTCAGCAGACCCAGGCCCCGCCCCGCAAGGGCGAGGACCAGGACCAGCACATCCTCCGCGAGTTCAAGGTGGGTGGCGGATTGATTGTTGAGCGGGTTCGTGCTGACGCGCAGCGCAAGTTGACAGAGGGTATGTTGACCGTGCTTTTGCCCTGCCGGCCGCTCTCCACGCCCATCTGTGTGCTACTCCAACTCCCCCGCGCACAGCGGTGCGCTCATCGCCGGCGGGGCCGGTGGTGATCGCTATCAACAGCTGCCTCGGCTCTGTCGCCGCGAGGCTCTCGGCAGGGCTTGCTCAGCTCGCATTCCGCATGACGAAACACTGACGTCCAGACGAAGGTTACATCAACTACTTCTCCGAGCGGTGAGCACTGGCCGCACCGCCCCCGCAGCGCGCAGTAGCCGTGTGCTGACCCCCTCCGCAGCCTCAGAATCGAGCAAGAATACATCCAGGCGCTGTCCAAGCTCCACGACAGGGCAAAGGGCGCCGACATTCTCCAGGACGAGTATGTCTGCGTGGCCAGAGATACAGTCGGGTGGCGTGGCTGACAGCAGTGCACCGCATCCACGCGCCCGCGTCACCTCGTCCGCGCGCCGGGCGTGGTTCGAAGTGCGCGACTACACGCAAAGGGAGATCGAGACGCGCGAGGCCTTCTCCAACGCGCTCAAGGCCGACGTCCTGAACCCGCTCGTTGCGCTCCGCGACACCCAAACACGCATCCAGAACCGCATCCGCGAAGACCTCAAGGCGGCAACGGGCTCGTACGAAGAATACGCCCACTCCAAGGTGCCCAAGATGCAGCGGTCGTACCGCGCAAAAACCCAGGCCGTCGAAGACTTCCGGAAGCAGCAGCACGCGATAGAGATGCAGGCAAAGCTCCTGGCCGAACAGGTTCCGAAGGACCTGCCCGAGAGCAAGCCCCACCCCTACTCGTCCCACGGACACTCGCCAAGCACTTCGTCGGTCAACAATCCGACCGGGAGCTGGGGGAGCGGGCTGTCTGATGCGGGCTCGGGCACGCCGCCCGGAAACGCGCAGTCGCCGCAGAGCGCCCAGCACACGCAGCACCTTCCTCACCCACAGGTGCCGTATCCGCAGCCGCCGTATCAGCAGCAGGCTATCTCGCCGCCGTCCGATGTTCGGCCGTTCGAGCGCCCGCAAGACCCCCGCGCCCTCGGCCACGGCCTCTCGAGCAGCATCTCTGGGCGCGCACGCTCGGGCTCGGGCTCGTACGCTGCGACCATGCAGGCCGTCGACGCCAAGTCCAAGGAGGTGTTTAGCGACCTTGCGGCGCACTCCAAGAAGGGCTTTGCTGCGATCATGCAGCGGCTAGGCGAAAAGCGTGAAGGCGAGGGAGCGCCCTCGATCGCTGCGCCCGAGAGCACCCTCGGTGGTGCGACGTCGAGCGTTAGACGAGGGTCGGTGAGGCACAACAACGGTGCCATCAAGAGTGCCAAGATCAAGCGCGATGCCGAGGAGGCCGACAAGGCGTACCGTCACGGCGTGTTCCATGTCGAGACGCTGCGCTTGCGCCGCGAGAAGCTGCAGCAGTCGGCCATCACCAGCTTAAGCCAGTTCAACGACGAGCTCAACGCGACGCTCCTGGTCACGCTTCGCGCGTACGCACATGTCGCGCACGGCACGGCGGTTACTCTCGGCCAGTCTACCGAGGTCGTCTTCAGGAGCTTCCGCACCGTCGACGCGAACCGCGACAAGGCGCTGTTCCACTCGCGCCTCCCCGTGGTCTCGCGCTACCCGCAGATCATGTACGACAACTTCTACGTCGGGACGTGCAAGTCGCTCATCTTTGGCTTCCGCCTCACCGACTATGACTTTGCCCGCGGCGAGACTGGCAGCCATGGCCGCCCGCCGCTCATAGTCGAGAAGTGTATCGCGTGGGTCGATGCGCTCGGCAGCGACGCCGAGGGCATCTACCGCATGAGCGGCCGGCAGCAGACAGTGCGTCGCCTCATCCAGGACATTGAGCGCAACGAGGAGACCTTCCACTTCACGCAGGACGACGACGTCTACTCGGTCGCCGTCGTGCTCAAGGCTTACCTCCGCGACCTGCCGGACCCGCTCTTCCCGCTCCCTCACGCCGAGCGCGTCAAGTGGTCCGAGTCCAGAGAGACCAACTTCAACGACCAGTTCTCGATGCTGCGCGGCCGCCTCCGTCGTCTCCCCACGATCCACCAGACGACCTTCCAGGCCGTTGTCGAGCACCTGAACCGTATCTCGAAGAGCTCGGCCGAGAACAAGATGAACGCGGCCAACCTTGCGGTCGTCTTCAACTCGGTCATCTTCGGGCAGGAACAGATGCCCAGCGACGCCGACGCGCTCAAGATGCACCTCCAGAAGGACACGGTGCTGGAGGATATTATCACCCACCCCGAGCTCCTCTTCCCGCCCGAGGGCAACTACGGCGGCGACCCACAGTCTCCTAGCAAGGCCAGCAGCACGATGAGCTCCCAGACCCGCCTGGACCAGTACGCCGCGCCGACGGGGCACATGCCGCACAACTCCATGGGTGGCATGTCCGGCCCGCCAACGGTGCACACCCCGCCTCTGCACGTGTATGCCACGCAGCACCCCATCGCGGCGCAGCATGTGCGCGCCGGGAGCGACGACCCAGGCCTCGCGCCCAGGCCGCAGCAGGTGCCGATCTCGTTCCAGCCGCCGTCGCACTCTTCGACGGGGCATCACATCTCGCCCCAGCCCCCGATGCCGCCCTCTCTCCCGGCCGGCGCCCAAATGCCACACATCCCGCCCCACCCAGACAGCGGCATGGGGCAGCAGTTCGCAGGCCTCGACCTGAACTCAATGGGCCTCGAGCAGGCGTTGAACGGGGAGACGGGCCTGACTCCCGACGAGGGCCTCGACCTGCTCTTTGACCCGGCCAAGATCCCCATGTCGATGCGCGAGTCTCTCCCCGACGACTACCATGTGCGCCCGCTCGCGTCGGACGACTTCCTCCGCGCGCACTTTGCGCTGCTCGGCACCTTGTCGCCTTCCCCTGCCCTCGCGCCGAGCGTGTACGCCGCCCTCTTCCGTGCCCTCAAGGCGTGCCACGACACATACTTCATTGTCGTACTCGTCGAGCGCGCGAGCGACCAGGTCGTGGCCTCCGGCACAGTCGTCAAGGAGCGCAAGTTCATCCGCGGCGGCGGCGTTGCTGCGCACATCGAGGACATTGTTGTCGGCCCGACCGCGCAGGGCCATGGCCTGGGCCAGAAGCTCGTTGTGGGCTTGCGCGACCTCGCGACGGATTTGGGGTGCTACAAGACGATCCTCGACTGCCAGGAGCCCAAGGTGCCGTTCTACGAGAAGTGCGGCTTCAAGCTGCGCGGGCGGCAGATGGCGTACTACGTCCCGACGGCCGCCGCGCCGCCGCGCCGCGAGTCGCTCGCCAAGCCCGTCCCGGGCGTTGCATCGTCGCACCCCTCGACGCCCGCGCGTCTGCCACCACCGCACGAGGACGGCAGTGACGACGAGGACGTGGCCTCGATCGCTGAGACATACATGACTGGCCACACCGGCACAGACGAGACGTTTACCAACGTCTCCTACCGCTTCCCGACCTCGTCGAGCACCCCCAGCAGACCGGGAGTGGGGCCGGGGGTAGCGAGCACGCTGGGCCCCGGCGTCGCAAGCACGACCCCTGCCTTGGGGCTCAGCCCGTCTGTCGGCGGGCCGGGGGACGCCCCCGTGGCGGACCTTAACACCCCCACGGGCAGCATCGGGAGCTCGTGCTCGGGCAACTCGGCCGGTGTGCGGCCGTGCCATGTCTCGGGGATGGAGAGGGGGTCGTACTTCTAGGCTGTGGGACAGGTGTGCATGGACATTAACGACACTATGAGTAGCGACATTCATGGATCATATGTTTGACGCGGTGGCCATTGAGCGTGGGAACCAGGAGCCTCGACTTCCAGACCATTCGATTCTCCAGCTCTGCCGAGGGTGCGAGTAGTCAAGGCTCGACATTCCAAGCCATCGCATTCTCCAGCTCTGCCGGGGCGTGCAGCAGCACACATTCCGCCCCGGCCAGACCGCTCGCTGTTCCAGACCATTCTGATTCTCCAGCTCTACCGAGCTCGCACTGAGATCACCGTTCCCAGGCTACCGACCAATGGGCCCAATGTCTGAGAAGATCCGTCCGCAATCAGATAACAACCGAATTGCCTGGGGAGGATCGTGATCGCCCCGGTCTCACGCGCGATCTACGATCTACGATCGAATGTGAATGGTCTGTCGCCGCGGTTCCGGTTGGCATTCACGTCAATGGCGAGCCTGCCGGTTTAGGGCGACGCTGCCACATTCAGAGCGGAACGGCTGGTGAGACATGGCAGGAAGGCCCGACGAGGCCGACGACAAGCTTGTTTGCCAGTTTGCCGCACGGCAATCTCACTTCATTCTGTGGCTCTGGGTGCTGGGTCATTGAACTAGGCTGTTGAGCTGCGGAAACCATTGAGCTGGTCCAGCCATTGACCTGCGCCACTGAAGTGGGTGGACGCGGGTCCTCGTCGCTTCTGGCCTGCTGCGTTTCCAACCACGTCTCCTGCCACGTCTCTCCCTCCTCCCTCTCGCTCCCCACTGACGCGATGCCACTCCCAGCTCGCTACCACACGTCGCTAATCCCAACTCGCTTCCCACTTTGGGGGGCTCTCAGACCTCTCCCACACCATTCCTCCCCCCTTGTCGTGAGCCAGGCTTGGCAGGTCCTCACACCACAAAGCTCAACACCAAAGGCTCGACCCGGCCAGCGTTCAGTGCCCGCCGTCAGGCAGCTGCCACCTCCGACCTCCCCCACTCGCAAGACATGCCGCGGCGATCGCTGGGCGTAGTCTGTGCGGTCGCGATCTGGACCCGACTCCCCAGCCGGGCCCCGCTGATCTGCATTGTTTACAGCCAACAACAAGGACGAGTGCCACGACCACGCGAGACGAGAGGGCGGTTGAACGGCGCTACTGGACAACCAGGCCGGCGGGCCGGGCTTGGCGCCGGATGCTGTTCGGACGCAATCGCGGGGAATGCCGGTCCCTTTGCTCGGAGAGTTTGGTGGCGGGTGGCGCATGCTCGTGTTTGCATGCTGATCCGAGCGTGTTTGCAGGCTGATCCGAGTGGACGAGGTAGACTGGGCCTTGTATGCGTGGCATGACGATCTCTTGTGCAACCGGCAGGGAGGGTGCGGAGCAGATCGCAGCGGAGAGGAGCGGAGGGGGGTAGCGTCACATCAGAGATGCGTCGACGACGCCGCCGGCAGACCTGCAGATTCGAGCTCATTGTGTCCACGTCATGTGCTGGGGGCAAGCTGACACGACGAGGCGTCGCACACGTTTGCGCGTCTGTTTGTCTCGAGGCCACGCAATCAGAGACAGCCCCTGCCGTACGAGTACAGCCAGCCCTAGGACGCGCCGCTGGAATCGGACAATTGGGCGTCACGGCGATCAAGCATACATGCCCATTCAGTATTCAGTTTCCGGCCCAGGACCAGGAACGTAATGACCATTCGAGGCAGCCACAAGGCAAACACCGGGTTCCTGGACCTCAGGCGTGGGCGGATTGTTCTCTGCGCACCTCTACGTGCCGTGTTTAGACAGGATCGCGACACGAGGCAGGAGGATACGTGTCCGATGCCGTCGGAGACGTGGCCAGCGCGACGATCACAAGGGAGGAATGGCGATCAGTGAGCGTCCAGACCCGACTCGCTCCACTGTCCGATCCACAGATATCCAGGTTTGGGATTAAGCGCGGCATGGGGCGGCCTCGAGTCGCCTCGCCCCAGATATGCAGACTCGGGGCCCGCTCGCGCCGGCTTGGCAACTGTGCACCAGGCGCCATCGTCACCGGCCACCCCGCGGTGGCCTTGCGTGACGTGACCTGTGACTTGTGACAGACTTGTTTGGGTGAATAGGCCGAGTCTGGATCTGGTTGAATTGAATGCACGCCTACAGGCATTGTTCCGCCCGCTGCGCCCGCTGCGCCTGCCAAGCGCGCGAGGCCATGTATTGCGCTGCGACGGCGTGGCGTCGCCGGCACCGGGAAGCCTGCATCCCCTTGCTGCCGTCTCCGCCTGCCAACTCACCCAACTCACCCATCCCTGGCCCCCACCTTGCACAGGCCACCGGGCGCTCAGGAGTGCCACTCCTCCTTTCCCTCGCCGTCCCTCACCCCTCTCGCAGGCCCTCGCAGCCCTCGCCCGTGCGCGATAATTTTCGGACTCGGCAGATCGGCATGATCTGCACATCGGCAGAGTCGCGCCACGCGCGTGGGCCGCCGGGCGGGGCCTGGTGAGTACCGCCGCGGGCGATCAGTGCTGCTGGCTGCAATCCGACGGACCGACTATCTACGAGCCGCCGAATACTCCAAGCGATCGTTGCAGTGGATGTAGAGGGGTGTCGGCGAACGGCGCAGAGGGGCGCGGAGCAACTAGATTAGCAGAGGCCGCCATCGACACACATGGTGCCATGACGCAGAGTGAATCGGCAGGCGCGGCAGGCGGTGCCCTTGTGCCCGTGTCGCACGACGCTTATTGCATTGTCCCTGCGTATATCCGTTCTGCAGGAGGGGTAGAGCAGGTACAGTAGTTGATGATGGATCACGGGGACGGTGCGTGCAGCGTGAAAGTTTTGGGCCGACTGAATTGAGTGAAATGAATGTCAGCGGCGTCGGGTGCACCCTAAACAACCCTATCGCCATCAACCTTGTCCTTAGCTCGACTCTCTCCCGGAAACACATCCCACGTCTCGGGAATGTTGGAACCCAGGTGCCAGCCCAGGTGCCAGGACCGCTCCAGGAGCACAGAGAGTGGGGGGAGGGGGGGAGCAGGGCAGTTGGGTGGGGCGTCGCATTGCATGTGCTGCAGCACGGGCGGGCAGGCGGTGAGCGCCCACCTCCTCGCCCCCCGTGCATCCCCAGACCGCCGAGACATACCGTCTGCATGTCCTGCCCAGAGACTCGCCCCAGCCCCGACACGGCCGGATGGGGCGATCCGGGGGATCGCCCTCGTGTGAGTGGACCGTTGGCCGAAGCGACACAGCGCACCCGCGTCTCGCACTAGTGCGAGAGAGACTATCGTAAGCGACGCTGCGCAAGGCTGCATGCCGTGCGCGATCGCAGTGGCACAGAGCGCACGCGGTGCATGGCATGCGACATTTCTGCTGCACGGCAGTGCGATGCGGCTATCTGCCGCAGGGCGTCACATGACTGCGCCGCGGCGCGACGTCAGCAGCGTCAGCGTCACCGGAACATGGCACATGCGCGCTTCTGTGCACCGCGCACCGAGCGCCAGAAGGCGACGTGAGGCTAGCATCGCAGTGCTGGCGTGGCTGGCTGGGCTGGCTGCTGGCGGGGCGTGCGGGCGTGTGGGCGGCATGGGTGGCGTCGGGGGTGCTGCGTTCCCAGGGTGAAGGCCAGATCTTGCGTTCCAGCTGCCAGTGCCAGGCGCTAGGGCTCTTCAGGTCCCAGCCGTCAATGCGCACCTCTCGACCCTGCCCTGCCTGACAGCCAGCCAGCAAGCCAGCCTGTTTGTGCCAGGTGCAGTCGACATGCATTGCGTGCCCAACCTGCCCTCCCTGCCCCATGTCCCATGTCCCATGTCCGAAAGAGAGCACCGTGCAGAGGCGTGTATGGCGTGCAAGTGCGGCTCGACGCCACTGCGGCGCACAACTCTGTCTGGATCGTCTCAAATGTTGGGTGACTGATCGGGCCGCCTTCTCACAAGCGAGGCTCGAGCACCGGCGCTTTGACTGCCGCCCGGGGG